>CM070448.1:2297103-2304603 GCA_036324595.1 Champsocephalus gunnari | reverse complement strand
TACAGGTATTTGAGTTCAACATGAGAGAAGTAGAAAGTACAGGTATTTGAGTTCAACATGTAAGAAGTAGAAAGTACAGGTATTTGAGTTCAACATGTAAGAAGTAGAAAGTACAGGTATTTGAGTTCAACATGTAAGAAGTAGAAAGTACAGGTATTTGAGTTCAACATGTAAGAAGTAGAAAGTACAGGTATTTGTGTTCAACATGTGAGAAGTAGAAAGTACAGGTATTTGAGTTCAACATGTAAGAAGTAGAAAGTACAGGTATTTGAGTTCAACATGTAAGAAGTAGAAAGTACAGGTATTTGAGTTCAACATGTAAGAAGTAGAAAGTACAGGTATTTGAGTTCAACATGTAAGAAGTAGAAAGTACAGGTATTTGAGTTCAACATGTAAGAAGTAGAAAGTACAGGTATTTGAGTTCAACATGTAAGAAGTAGAAAGTACAGGTATTTGTGTTCAACATGTGAGAAGTAGAAAGTACAGGTATTTGAGTTCAACATGTAAGAAGTAGAAAGTACAGGTATTTGAGTTCAACATGTAAGAAGTAGAAAGTACAGGTATTTGAGTTCAACATGTAAGAAGTAGAAAGTACAGGTATTTGAGTTCAACATGTGAGAAGTAGAAAGTACAGGTATTTGAGTTCAACATGTAAGAAGTAGAAAGTACAGGTATTTGAGTTCAACATGTAAGAAGTAGAAAGTACAGGTATTTGAGTTCAACATGAGAGAAGTAGAAAGTACAGGTATTTGAGTTCAACATGTAAGAAGTAGAAAGTACAGGTATTTGAGTTCAACATGTAAGAAGTAGAAAGTACAGGTATTTGAGTTCAACATGTAAGAAGTAGAAAGTACAGGTATTTGAGTTCAACATGTAGAGAAGTAGAAAGTACAGGTATTTGAGTTCAACATGTAAGAAGTAGAAAGTACAGGTATTTGAGTTCAACATGTGAGAAGTAGAAAGTACAGGTATTTGAGTTCAACATGTAAGAAGTAGAAAGTACAGGTATTTGAGTTCAACATGTAAGAAGTAGAAAGTACAGGTATTTGAGTTCAACATGTAAGAAGTAGAAAGTACAGGTATTTGAGTTCAACATGTGAGAAGTAGAAAGTACAGGTATTTGAGTTCAACATGTGAGAAGTAGAAAGTACAGGTATTTGAGTTCAACATGTCAAAGTAAAAAGTGGTCAGAAAGACAAGTAGTGGAGTAAAGTACTGATACCAGAAACATGTACTTCAGTACAGTAATGAAGGATTAGCATTAGCATTAGCTCACCTTGTCTCCCAGGTGGATCTTGCTGAAGCAGAAGGTGCTCAGGTGAGCGTTGGACTCCTTCACCGCCGGCTCGATGGTTTCGTGGAACAGCTTCTCCACAAACTGGCAGATGTACGGCCACATCTGCTTCACCGTCTGAGGGGACACGGTGCATTTCAAGTCCAAAGACTCGTACAATAACATCAATTCCCCATGAAATCTCAGAGCGCTCGTTTAAATAAGCCATCTTAAGTGCTGGTGCTTTAGTCTGAACAGCTGTGTAGTGTAGACTACGAGGAAGTGAAGTAGTAACAGACTAATATATGTCACCCTTTCCCGTCATATCATTCATTTAAAGGGTTCTTCTTCAGCGTTTCATATCTGCAGCGTTTGGTTTCTGCGGCTTTTAGCAGACGCTGCCATGTCTCCTCAAGTCGCTGAGTGTTCTCTAAAGGCTGCATGTGTTGTCAAGTTGCTGGATGTTTCTCCCTGTGGGACATTTGTGTTTTTATATCTGCGTCCTTTCTGAAGCTGCCATCCCTGAAACTGAGAGACATGCAGCTCGGTTAAAACACTCCAAATGCGGTGTTGTTCAGGTGGAACCTTCACAGACTCAACAGCAAATGAATTGTAGATTTAAGATCAGTTTCATGTGTGCTTTACAATTACATCCAGGTCGTTGCCATAGGGACACACAGGGGTTAATGGATTTTCTAAGCGCTGCAGAGACCAGCCTGCATGTTAAGTCCAGTGTGCTGCAGAGTGTGTGTGTGGTGTGTGTGTGTGTGTGTGTGTGTGTAGAGCCAGGAAACACACACACACACACACACACACACACACACACACACCCTCCCAGTGTGAGGAGGAGAGAGCAAGTCCCTTCTCCTCCAGTTCACAGAAGGTAAACCGGAGAGCTTCAGTCAGGCGGACAAATCCAAGAATCGAGTCTTACCTTGTTCAGCCACTCCACCCTCTCCACGTCTGGGAAGTGGACCTGGCGTTGAGAAGAGAGAGGACAGAATGACTACACATATATTGGTTTCAATGATAATACAACGTCTTTTAGAAGGCAGCTTGCATGCGGGGAGATTTGCTCCAAGGATGTTGAGCTATCAGTTTAAAAAGGTGAAGAATCCGTCTAAAGACAGCTGAGATATTTCATTAACTGATGCAGAAGCATGCTGAGCATTCATCCCTATTTTCAAATGCTGTCAAATTATTTTATCTGTATGTCGAGCAAGTTTCAAGAGCAAGGCTAATCCCGCTTTTAGTAAATAGACCAAAGAGAGAAGAAGAAAGCCCATGAATGTCTCAAACAGCCGCCACTCAGAGACAACAGAGAGAGACAGTCTGTTCTGATGATGACACCGTTTCATTGACGTAAAGTCGCCGCTTTATGAAAAAGAAAGATGACAGGAAGTCTCTTCGAAGTGAAGGTCACTCCAACACAGTTTTAATACCACCTGAGGAAGGCGTTCGTCTCCTTTCCTTAAACACATCTGTGCACACACACTGTGAGTGTAAGCTACGTTTAGAGGCACCGTAAAGAGCTTGGTCCCTCTCCTGTCGGGTGTGCTGTGGGTTTAGTGCATGTAAATGGTCTGCAAAGGATAACATCCCAAAGTGACATCACTATGGAACACTGGGTCCGATAATCCAAAGATCAGCTCCTATCGTGTAACCCTATCTCCTATTCCTTGACCTCTGAGTGAAAGGTCACGGGTTAAGGGATAGTGGATAGGAGAACTCAAAAGGACTTAGGAGAAGAGACTGCGGTACTTTAGAGAATCCGACTGCACTTTCACTATCCCACGTGTTTATGATGTCATGAATGTGCGTCTGCTGCTGTGGGGTAACCATGGAAACCACAGTTTTCTATACAGCGGACTACAACATGGATGTTTAATAAGAACGAGGGACTGCTGTGAACTCATCAGAGACTCTGCACCGTGCTCTGATGCTGCTGCTCTGCTTTATGAACGTGGACAACAGAGAAACAGATTCTTCAGGACCAAAGCTGGACCTGAAATAAAAAAGGAAAGTGAAACTTCTGCTCGTCACCCCTCTCCCTCCGGTCCACATTAATACAAATGATCCCAATACGTATGATTGATGAAACTAAAGATCTAAAATCAATACAGATGTATTTATTATAAACGTTAGTCCTTAACATCTATCACTGTGTATATCACCATTCAGACATCTTTTAGAAGTTGAACAAACCCCACACAGCTCAGTGAAGACTGAAATGTTGACTTTATTTGATCATTTCAGTGAAAACTAACGTTCATATTTCTCTCTTTGATTATAATACTGATGAACGTTCAGAACAAAGCACTTTGGCAACTTACCACCTATGTTTTAAAATGCTTAATAAGCACCGTAACTTTCATGATATCATTTCTCCGTCATAATCGGTTGTTTCCGTGAACGGCCGACTGTTGAGTGACGGCAAATGCTGCGGCTGCAATGCATTGTGGGGCAGCATTTTCTCCTCTCCTGTCGGTGAGGGAGGTCCAGTGGTTCCTAAGCTAAAGGAGGTATAAAGGAAGCTTGAAACCTCCTTTCCTTTCATCTAGAGAATTGGAACGCACTTATCATGGCTGCCACTGAGGGACTTCCGGGTCATTTCACTCCGTTAGGAAGGTTCCTAAGAGAAACGGACTATTGGAACGCCACCACTGGTTTCAGACAGAGGGCAGCATGAGAAAACGCCACCACTGGTTTCAGACAGAGGGCAGCATGAGAAAACGCCACCACTGGTTTCAGACAGAGGGCAGCATGAGAAAACGCCACCACTGGTTTCAGACAGAGGGCAGCATGAGAAAACGCCACCACTGGTTTCAGACAGAGGGCAGCATGAGAAAACGCCACCACTGGTTTCAGACAGAGGGCAGCATGAGAAAACGCAACCACTGGTTTCAGACAGAGGGCAGCATGAGAAAACGCCACCACTGGTTTCAGACAGAGGGTAGCATGAGAAAACGCAACCACTGGTTTCAGACAGAGGGCAGCATGAGAAAACGCCACCACTGGTTTCAGACAGAGGGCAGCATGAGAAAACGCAACCACTGGTTTCAGACAGAGGGCAGCATGAGAAAACGCCACCACTGGTTTCAGACAGAGGGCAGCATGAGAAAACGCAACCACTGGTTTCAGACAGAGGGCAGCATGAGAAAACGCAACCACTGGTTTCAGACAGAGGGCAGCATGAGAAAACGCAACCACTGGTTTCAGACAGAGGGCAGCATGAGAAAACGCAACCACTGGTTTCAAACAGAGGGCAGCATGAGAAAACGCAACCACTGGTTTCAGACAGAGGGCAGCATGAGAAAACGCAACCACTGGTTTCAGACAGAGGGCAGCATGAGAAAACGCAACCACTGGTTTCAGACAGAGGGCAGCATGAGAAAACGCCACCACTGGTTTCAGACAGAGGGCAGCATGAGAAAACGCCACCACTGGTTTCAGACAGAGGGCAGCATGAGAAAACGCCACCACTGGTTTCAGACAGAGGGCAGCATGAGAAAACGCATCCACTGGTTTCAGACAGAGGGCAGCATGAGAAAACGCAACCACTGGTTTCAGACAGAGGGCAGCATGAGAAAACGCAACCACTGGTTTCAGACAGAGGGCA
This sequence comes from Champsocephalus gunnari, assembly GCA_036324595.1. Lineage (NCBI taxonomy): Eukaryota > Metazoa > Chordata > Actinopteri > Perciformes > Channichthyidae > Champsocephalus > Champsocephalus gunnari. The sequence goes on along the minus strand of CM070448.1, from coordinate 2,299,711 downwards.
GCATGAGAAAACGCAACCACTGGTTTCAGACAGAGGGCAGCATGAGAAAACGCAACCACTGGTTTCAGACAGAGGGCAGCATGAGAAAAATAAAGATCTTTTTGAACATTACAGCATGGAGACATGACACAAATCTGAACTTGGAAATGAGGAGAATAGGGACCGTAGATTAGGATGCCTTCATCAACCGTCTGCTTTTAATACTTCTCAAACCAATAGAAACTAATCTGACGTCTCCAGACCTCCACAGATCTTTCTGATTCAGCTGAGAGACGGAGCTGAAGTTTGACTGATCTTCTCTAACGAGCAAAGTCAATCGAGCATCGATCCGACACGAGGTTAAGGTAGCGGCAGGAATGAAGTCAATACCGTGCACACACAGCTCTGTTCAGCCACGTGCAGGGAGAGGGTTTACTCCCCGACGTGAGGGTGGAGTGAGGTCCAGGCCGTGTGGACTTGACATTCAGAGCGGCGGCTGCAGAGCTCTGTTCCCCATGGAGACGGCCAGAAGTGCTTCTCCAGCGCGTCTGTCACACGGAGGAGGAAGCCCGAGCGGACGCCGTGGAAACTATCTGACACACTCAGACCTTTAGTTTTCTTACGAGGTGGAAATAATATCGTCCTGTGGAAGAAAGGGCTGGCTTTATTACATCTGACACAGTGACCTTATTCTGGGGAAGTGGGTGAAGGGACGGGCGGCAAGCAAAGCAGCTCAATTATTCAGATCGCTGCTCTCGGAGTGAAAAGATGCAGAGGTAATGGAGTTTATATTATTTAGAGTGTGATTAAATTATGAGGAAGTACTCTACTTTAAGTCTCTACTTTAAAGAGTCCTCTCCTGCTGATGTTCAGGTGTATATCAGTACGTAGTGTCTCTACTTTAAAGAGTCCTCTCCTGCTGATGTTCAGGTGTATATCAGTACGTAGTGTCTCTACTTTAAAGAGTCCTCTCCTGCTGATGTTCAGGTGTATATCAGTATGTAGTGTCTCTACTTTAAAGAGTCCTCTCCTGCTGATGTTCAGGTGTATATCAGTACGTAGTGTCTCTACTTTAAAGAGTCCTCTCCTGCTGATGTTCAGGTGTATATCAGTATGTAGTGTCTCTACTTTAAAGAGTCCTCTCCTGCTGATGTTCAGGTGTATATCAGTATGTAGTGTCTCTACTTTAAAGAGTTCTCTCCTGCTGATGTTCAGGTGTATATCAGTGTGTAGTGTATCTACTTTAAAGAGTCCTCTCCTGCTGATGTTCAGGTGTATATCAGTATGTAGTGTCTCTACTTTAAAGAGTCCTCTCCTGCTGATGCTCAGGTGTATATCAGTATGTAGTGTCTCTACTTTAAAGAGTCCTCTCCTGCTGATGTTCAGGTGTATATCAGTATGTAGTGTCTCTACTTTAAAGAGTCCTCTCCTGCTGATGTTCAGGTGTATATCAGTATGTAGTGTCTCTACTTTAAAGAGTCCTCTCCTGCTGATGTTCAGGTGTATATCAGTATGCAGTGTCTCTACTTTAAAGAGTCCTCTCCTGCTGATGTTCAGGTGTATATCAGTATGTAGTGTCTCTACTTTAAAGAGTCCTCTCCTGCTGATGTTCAGGTGTATATCAGTATGTAGTGTCTCTACTTTAAAGAGTCCTCTCCTGCTGATGTTCAGGTGTATATCAGTGTGTAGTGTCTCTACTTTAAAGAGTCCTCTCCTCTGATGTTCAGGTGTATATCAGTATGTAGTGTCTCTACTTTAAAGAGTCCTCTCCTGCTGATGTTCAGGTGTATATCAGTATGTAGTGTCTCTACTTTAAAGAGTCCTCTCCTGCTGATGTGCAGGTGTATATCAGTATGTAGTGTCTCTACTTTAAAGAGTCCTCTCCTGCTGATGTTCAGGTGTATATCAGTATGTAGGGTCTCTACTTTAAAGAGTCCTCTCCTGCTGATGATCAGGTGTATATCAGTATGTAGGGTCTCTACTTTAAAGAGTCCTCTCCTGCTGATGTTCAGGTGTATATCAGTATGTAGTGTCTCTACTTTAAAGAGTCCTCTCCTGCTGATGTTCAGGTGTATATCAGTATGTAGTGTCTCTACTTTAAAGAGTCCTCTCCTGCTGATGTTCAGGTGTATATCAGTATGTAGTGTCTCTACTTTAAAGAGTCCTCTCCTGCTGATGTTCAGGTGTATATCAGTATGTAGTGTCTCTACTTTAAAGAGTCCTCTCCTGCTGATGTGCAGGTGTATATCAGTATGTAGTGTCTCTACTTTAAAGAGTCCTCTCCTGCTGATGTTCAGGTGTATATCAGTATGTAGGGTCTCTACTTTAAAGAGTCCTCTCCTGCTGATGATCAGGTGTATATCAGTATGTAGGGTCTCTACTTTAAAGAGTCCTCTCCTGCTGATGTTCAGGTGTATATCAGTATGTAGTGTCTCTACTTTAAAGAGTCCTCTCCTGCTGATGTTCAGGTGTATATCAGTATGTAGTGTCTCTACTTTAAAGAGTCCTCTCCTGCTGATGTTCAGGTGTATATCAGTATGTAGTGTCTCTACTTTAAAGAGTCCTCTCCTGCTGATGTGCAGGTGTATATCAGTATGTAGTGTCTCTACTTTAAAGAGTCCTCTCCTGC
>CM070448.1:2274793-2296603 GCA_036324595.1 Champsocephalus gunnari | reverse complement strand
TCCTCCTCAGACTGAGCCGATGTTCATCTAGAACCTCCTGCAGACCACGTTCTGCTGGAAGAGAAGAAACAGGAGAGAATCAGGAACATGCTTTAGAGCAGGGGTGCCCAACCTTTTTTGAACCGAGAGCTACTTTTAAAGTTGCCAGTCTGCCGAGATCTACCAGTCCAAATAGAGAGGCGTAGCCATTACTGACAGCCTACTACCAGGTAAATACACACTTCTACTTGAATAAAACTGACCTTTAATACTCCATAAAATACTGCAGATCCTTTATTTTTTACCTCTTTCTAATCTACACACTACAAGTATTTAACTGAAGTTACACAACAGTGTTGTTGATACAGAGTTGGAGTTTATGCACACGTCACTACAGTGGGTAATGTTTTCAAGAAACATTGAACAGTGCTGCCACATATGACACAGGAAAAAAGAAAAGACTCTGAACCCTTTCTTTGTCATTATATAAAAATAGTGTTGCTTCAAAAGTATAAATTAGGCTTAGGCTACTAATAAGACAACTCAGATCTGAAGCTACTCAGGAACCTGCTGCCAAAGTGCAATAAAAAAGACAAAAATAATAGAATCAAACCCTTTTTTTGTTGCATTTTAGTAGATTATAAAAATAAATGCCTTTAATAGGATGCAAGCAACACTAGTTTCTTAACCTGAATTGATGATAGACTATAATCAATTTAAGTTTGCATTCTTATACCATTCAATAATTATAATGAATAAGTTCAAACAAATTAAAACTTACAGCTGATTAATAACGGTATCTAACTTGAGTTTTTATTATTATTATTATATTTATTATTAAACCTGTTGAAATGCTACTGTTATTTTGACTGTCACCAAAAAGCGCGTCGGCAGCCTCCAGGAATGCTTCTTTCACAACTTCGCCGTCTTTGAAAGACTTCATGTGTTTCGCAAGAACGTGACTGACACGATAAGATGCTATGGCAGCAGCCTTGCTCTTGTTGTTGGGCCTGGTGAAAATGGACTGCTGTGCATTTAGCTGTCCTCTCAGGCCCCTCCCCTTTTGGGAGCGTACTACTGGGCAGAATTAGGAGGGAATACCGTCTCGTAGCGTTTGTGCACTATTTTGAAATGCCGCTCCTAAATTACCCTTCTTCGGTAAAGCCACGCTCGCATTGCAGACGAGAGACAGATGGACTTTCAATTGGAATAGATACAAAAATGATCATCATCCCACTCGGAGTGAAAATTATATATTTTGGGCTTTTTTGCTTCTGCCATAATTGCGGTCTTGTGTGTGTGTGCGGACTGTCACTCCTGTTGCCACGGAGAACTTCAGCGAAATAGTGCCCACTTCCCACCAGCCACGCCCAGACACATGGGGTCACGCCAGCCAATCACAAAGCTTTGGTGCGTTCAAGTGCATTATTCTGGCACGGGAAGATTATGTTATAGGACATTAACGATAAAACAGAATATTGTTGTTCTATTTTTAGACACATCTCGCGATCGACTGGGAATCTCCCCGCGATCGATCGACTGGTTGGGCACCCCTGCTTTAGAGAATCTAACAATAAAACTAATTTAATAAAAAGTTTAAATGTTTTATAAACATTTTAATGTCTTTGCTCTTCAACAGAATAGCTAATAATAAAAACAAATGAACCAGGAAGAGGAATAAGACGCTGCATGACTTCGGCCTCTTACGGGCGGTGGTGGCGAAGTCGATAGGGACTTGGATTGGCAACTGGAAGGTCACCAGTTCAAGTCCCGGCAAGACCAAGTGCTGCCGAGGTGTCCCTGAGCAAGGCACCGTTCCCCACACTGCTCCCCGGGTGCCGTTCAAAATGGCAGCACACTGCTCCTAACACTAGGAAGGGTCAAATGCAGAGAAACAATTTCCCCACGAGGGATTAATAAAAGTCCATCCATCATTACCTCGTACAGAGCTGGTCTGACTGGCTGTCTGCAGGCCAGCTCTGGTTCTGGATCTCTTTCCACACTGGGGACAGGAGGGGTCTCCTGATGGAGGTCTCTGCTCCCAGTATGAGGTGATGCACTGTCTGCAGAACCAGTGTCCACAGCTGGTAGAGACTGGATCCTTCAGGACGTCCTGACACAGAGCACAGCTGGTAGAGACTGGATCCTTCAGGACGTCCTGACGCAGAGCACAGCTGGACAGCGTCTCCTCCACAGGAACACCACTCTTCCTCTTCCCTCTGTGGAGAGGAACACATCCTTTACAGCACTTTACTTTAGGGGAGCTGATTCTCACCAAAGGTACAACAAGGGGGAAAGTTCTACTTTGATATTTAATAATATACCCTTGTGATCAGATAGCGTACAATTCACATGATCATAACACCAGAGAGCGTCCTGTCTGGATTCATGAGCCAGAGGAGCATGAGCCCATCTACACTCAGCTGTATGAACCTGGTGCTTTATAAACCCAGCATAGAATCTGCTGTGAATTCATATCAGTAAACATCTGGAAAGGATGCCTAAATAACAACAGAGTGAAACTGGTGTGTAAACAGCCTGAGATAAAGCTTTGTCGGGTCTGTCTCCAACACAACGAGACCGGTTTGATTAAAGCTAGGCTAACGTTAGCTGCTCCTCACTCAGAGTGACTTCATGAAGTCATAAGTACAGCAGTGTCTTATTGTTAGCGCCACAGACAGTCTCTGGTTCAAACAGGAACCTGAATAACCCTGATTGAATATGAGCTGCTGTGGAGCTCTGCTCTCCTCTCTGATCCCCTCAGACCGTCAGAGACCACAGGAGCTCAATCTCAACACTGACAGGTTTCTGAAACAGAGCGTCACAAACTTTAAGCTCAAGTTGAAATGTTTCACGCTGCACGAATACGCAGGTGATATGAATTTAACATCTTCACGTCCTTCCTGTTGCCAGGCACGGATCTGGGTCTTTGCATTGACTCTACATGTGATATCACAAAACTCTGTTGTATCTGCTAATGCTAAACACAACCAGCTCTCCAGGTTATCACTATTATTAACAACATCTTAAAGAGACACATCATAGACATGCCCGAGTAGTTAAATAATGTTTTGGACGATATATTTCTTTTTTTAAATCAGAATTTATCAACATGTTTTCTATTTAAAACCATTTTATACACGGATACAATGATAATATAATTGCATATTGAAATATCCTCAAATAATGTTAGCTTGCTCTGCTGCGTTTTCCCTTTACAAACTGCTCACATGATTTAATTAAAGATCAGTTTCATATATTAGTTTATAAATACGGAATCCTCTTCAGGTCAGGTCACAGGAGAAACTCTTACCTTGTGTCTGAGGGTCCAGGTTCATCACTGAAGACTGGAGGGTCCCACATAGACCAGTCAATCTTCAGAGACAGACAGCTGGGGACTGGAGACCCTGCTCTCTGTCTGTGGAAACAACATGTTTTAAACATCATTAGTTCATCTAAAGAGCAGCTTTTGATCTATGACTGTTCACCTGATTAAAGATTTTAGAGTTTTTGAGTCATGGTTGTGGGTTTCTGTTTTAAAAATTCATTCAAGTCCAACATGTAGAGTGAGGATGATTTCACTAGTAGATTATTTACTATTGCTGACAAGAAGCAAGAGTGCAATTACACTTTGTTAATGTACTCTACTGGGTTTCATTAAACAGTTTAGATCAGGGGTGGAGAACCTCCGGCCCCCGGGCCGTATACGGCCCGCGAAACCATTTGGTACGTCCCTTGAGGTCATTTATAAACAAACGCAAAAAAGAAAGAAATTTAAGAAATTTAGACCGCAAAGAAATTAAACAAACGAGTGCCTGTTTTTCCTGGCCAAGGTCAGGGTCCTTGAACACAACACGAGCCTAACGTGTCATCACGTGGTATATGTCTCGTCTGACACATGCTGAAGGAGAGCACCGGAACGCCACTCGGGACTTCTAAAAATAGCAGTACCCATAAGGAGCCGTACACATGCTGCAGTTCCTGCGTGTCTGTGTCTCTAGCTGAAAGCCCAGTGGCGATCTGCTCATCTGTCACAATGATCATGCAGTCAATAACTTTGTTGTTATTAGCATCTGGTTAGCTAGCTATGCTAACGAATATAAGAAGGTAAAGGCACATCTTCATATGATCATTATAGTTATAAAAAAATAAGAGAATAAAGTAAACAGGTATAAAATACGATAAGACAGTAAAAAAAAGTTGTTATTAATAAAGAAGAGTACAGTTTGAAAGGAGAGTGATTTGTAAAACATCCATAGAGGAAAAGAAAATCTGCTTCCAGTTCTGTTTCATATCGTGTTGAGAGATGTTTCCATAGAGCTCCTAATGTTGCTCTCAAAGTGCACCAGATTGATGCTTTTAACTTCAACATTAAAAAAAACATCTTCCCGGGGGAGCATGCCCCCAGACCCCCCTAGAGGAGGTTAGGTCCCCCCCTAGAGGAGGTTAGGTCCCCCCCTAGAGGAGGTGAGGAGGACCCCCCTAGAGGAGGTTAGGTCCCCCCCTAGAGGAGGTTAGCCCCCCCCCCACACTTAAATCATGTCCACATGGATAGGAAACTAAATACATTTGCACACATCTTGTGTCCATATCTTTCTGTTTTGGTGGTCATACCACACCGTGCACGTAGTATTCTTAAGCAGAGGTCAATAATTTGTACGGCCCTCGGAGGATGTTGAAAAAATTGAAATGGCCGTTGAGAGGAAAAAGGTTCCCCACCCCTAGTTTAGATGATCAGATACCATGGCCGTGGGAAGTAGGGGTGCTGAGGGTGCTTAATAACACCCTATTCCCCCCGGTTACATTTTCCATTTGCCCCGTACGATGGGCGCTGTAAGTGATGAAAGTGGGGGATGTTGGCTTATCAGGCGCCCGCAGCTCACAGCCAAAGTGAGAGAGAGGGCGCACCGGTACCGGCGGGATTGTTGTTAGCTTCTGCTGCGCTAACGGATATAAGAAGCTGTTTCTACAACAAGCTGGAGGGAGAGCTCTCCTGTCAGACTGAGGCTCAGTGAGGTAAAGGACTCTCAGAGTGTTAGATAGTTCACTTTAGTCTAAGTTATCTCAGTGGCTCTCAAACGGTTTGATCACAAATATAAACAAATATTTCCAAGGCACTCCTTTATAATTATTAGGATAAATAAAAACAGGTTTGAAATCATTCCAGTGTATACTATAGGACAGTAACCAGAAATATCGTTTAAAACAGGAGAGATTAACAAATATGCATAAATAAATGTTAACTGGTAAAATAAGATATAAATGAAGCACAAAAATAAAATAAGTTACATGTATTTGTTATTGGCTATGGTAGGTTATTGGTTATGTTCACATACTTATTTGATTATTAATATTAAATGCAAACCGATCTTTTTCATATGGGTGTTTAAAGTTGTACCCCCTAGATCAGGTCTCTAGTGATTGGGCGCTCAAAGTGCACCAGATTGAAGCATTTTATTTTGAAATGTTTTTTAAAATCTTCCCGGGGCATACCCCCAATTAAAACATGTTCATACAATACTGAATACATTTGAACCCTTTTTATATCAGCTGTCCACCGTGTCAATAGGTTTCTCTGTTTGTAGTGTGTTGGTCTTTTGTAGAGGTCTTTCATTGCCAGCTCAAATCTTGCCTAGGGCAGCAAACTGGTCAGAACCGGCCCTGGTGTCATCCCCACAGCACCCCCCTTTGAAACATGTTCCCACGGCTAAGGTAGAGACACTACATACAGAATCCTCTTCAGGTCAGTTTACAGCAGAAACTCTTACCTTGTGTCTGAGGGTCCAGGTTCATCACTGAAGTTTATAGGGTCCCACATAGACCGGTCACTCTTCAGAGACAGACAGCTGGGGACTGGAGACCCTGCTCTCTGTCTGTGGAAACAACATGTTTTAAACATCATTAGTTCATCTAAAGAGCAGCTTTTGATCTATGACTGTTCACCTGATTAAAGATTTGTGGAGTTTTTGAGTCGTGATTGTGGGTTTCTGTTTTAAAAATTCATTCAAGTCCAACATGTAGAGTGAGGATGATTTCACTAGTAGATTATTTACTATTGCTGACAAGAAGCAAGAGTGCAATTACACTTTGTTAATGTACTCTACTGGGTTTCATTAAACAGTTTAGATCAGGGGTGGAGAACCTCCGGCCCCCGGGCCGTATACGGCCCGCGAAACCATTTGGTACGTCCCTTGAGGTCATTTATAAACAAACGCAAAAACGAAAGAAATTTAAGAAATCTAGACCGCAAAGAAATTAAACAAACGAGTGCCTGTTTTTCCTGGCCAAGGTCAGGGTCCTTGAACACAACACGAGCCTAACGTGTCATCACGTGGTATATGTCTGGTCTGACACATGCTGAAGGAGAGCACCGGAACGCCACTCGGGACTTCTAAAAATAGCAGTACCCATAAGGAGCCGTACACATGCTGCAGTTCCTGCGTGTCTGTGTCTCTAGCTGAAAGCCCAGTGGCGATCTGCTCATCTGTCACACTGATCATGCAGTCAATAACTTTGTTGTTATTAGCATCTGGTTAGCTAGCTATGCTAACGAATATAAGAAGGTAAAGGCACATCTTCATATGATCATTATAGTTATAAAAAAATAAGAGAATAAAGTAAACAGGTATAAAATACGATATGACAGTAAAAAAAAGTTGTTATTAAAAAAGAAGAGTACAGTTTGAAAGGAGAGTGATTTGTAAAACATCCATAGAGGAAAAGAAAATCTGCTTCCAGTTCTGTTTCATATCATGTTGAGAGATGTGTCCATATATCTCCTAATGTTGCTTTCAAAGTGCACCAGATTAATGCTTTTAACTTCAACATTAAAAAAAACATCTTCCCGGGGGAGCATGCCCCCAGACCCCCCTAGAGGAGGTTAGGTCCCCCCCTAGAGGAGGTTAGGTCCCCCCCTAGAGGAGGTGAGGAGGACCCCCCTAGAGGAGGTTAGGTCCCCCCCTAGAGGAGGTTAGCCCCCCCCCCACACTTAAATCATGTCCACATGGATAGGAAATTAAATACATTTGCACACATCTTGTGTCCATATCTTTCTGTTTTGGTGGTCATGCCACACCGTGCACGTAGTATTCTTAAGCAGAGGTCAATAATTTGTACGACCCTCGGAGGATGTTGAAAAAATTGAAATGGCCCTATAGAGGAAAAAGGTTCCCCACCCCTAGTTTAGATGATCAGATACCATGGCCGTGGGAAGTAGGGGTGCTGAGGGTGCTGAATAACACCCTATTCCCCCCGGTTACATTTTCCATTTGCCCCGTACGATGGGCGCTGTAAGTGATGAAAGTGGGGGATGTTGGCTTATCAGGCGCCCGCAGCTCACAGCCAAAGTGAGAGAGAGGGCGCACCGGTACCGGCGGGATTGTTGTTAGCTTCTGCTGCGCTAACGGATATAAGAAGCTGTTTCTACAACAAGCTGGAGGGAGAGCTCTCCTGTCAGACTGAGGCTCAGTGAGGTAAAGGACTCTCAGAGTGTTAGATAGTTCACTTTAGTCTAAGTTATCTCAGTGGCTCTCAAACGGTTTGATCACAAATATAAACAAATATTTCCAAGGCACTCCTTTATAATTATTAGGATAAATAAAAACAGGTTTGAAATCATTCCAGTGTTTACTATAGGACAGTAACCAGAAATATCGTTTAAAACAGGAGAGATTAACAAATATGCATAAATAAATGTTAACTGGTAAAATAAGATATAAATGAACCACAAAAATAAAACAAGTTACATTTATTTGTTATTGGCTATGGTAGGTTATTGGTTATGTTCACATACTTATTTGATTATTAATATTAAATGCAAACCGATCTTTTTCATATGGGTGTTTAAAGTTGTACCCCCTAGATCAGGTCTCTAGTGATTGGGCGCTCAAAGTGCACCAGATTGAAGCATTTTACTTTGAAATGTTTTTTAAAGTCTTCCCGGGGGGGAGGGCATACCCCCAGACCCCCCTAAAGGATGTGAGGTCCACCCCCCCAATTAAAACATGTTCATACAATACTGAATACATTTGAACCCTTTTTATATCAGCTGTCCACCGTGTCAATAGGTTTCTCTGTTTGTAGTGTGTTGGTCTTTCGTAGAGGTCTTTCATTGCCAGCTCAAATCTTGCCTAGGGCAGCAAACTGGTCAGAACCGGCCCTGGTGTCATCCCCACAGCACCCCCCTTTGAAACATGTTCCCACGGCTAAGGTAGAGACACTAAATACAGAATCCTCTTCAGGTCAGTTTACAGTAGAAACTCTTACTTTGTGTCTGAGGGTCCAGGTTCATCACTGAAGTTTATAGGGTCCCACATAGACCGGTCACTCTTCAGAGACAGACAGCTGGGGACTGGAGACCCTGCTCTCTGTCTGTGGAAACAACATTTTTTAAACATCATTAGTTCATCTAAAGAGCAGCTTTTGATCTATGACTGTTCACCTGATTAAAGATTTGTGGAGTTTTTGAGTCGTGATTGTGGGTTTCTGTTTTAAAAATTCATTCAAGTCCAACATGTAGAGTGAGGATGATTTCACTAGTAGATTATTTACTATTGCTGACAAGAAGCAAGAGTGCAATTACACTTTGTTAATGTACTCTACTGGGTTTCATTAAACAGTTTAGATCAGGGGTGGAGAACCTCCGGCCCCCGGGCCGTATACGGCCCGCGAAACCATTTGGTACGTCCCTTGAGGTCATTTATAAACACACGCAAAAAAGAAAGAAATTTAAGAAATCTAGACCGCAAAGAAATTAAACAAACGAGTGCCTGTTTTTCCTGGCCAAGGTCAGGGTCCTTGAACACAACACGAGCCTAACGTGTCATCACGTGGTATATGTCTCGTCTGACACATGCTGAAGGAGAGCACCGGAACGCCACTCGGCACTTCTAAAAATAGCAGTACCCATAAGGAGCCGTACACATGCTGCAGTTTCTGCGTGTCTGTGTCTCTAGCTGAAAGCCCAGTGGCGATCTGCTCATCTGTCACACTGATCATGCAGTCAATAACTGTTGTTATTAGCATCTGGTTAGCTAGCTATGCTAACGAATATAAGAAGCTTTTTCTCCAACCAGTGAGGTAAAGGCACATCTTCATATGATCATTATAGTTATAAAAAAATAAGAGAATAAAGTAAACAGGTATAAGATACTATATGACAGTAAAAAAAAGTTGTTATTAATAAAGAAGAGTACAGTTTGAAAGGAGAGTGATTTGTAAAACATCCATAGAGGAAAAGAAAATCTGCTTCCAGTTCTGTTTCATATCGTGTTGAGAGATGTTTCCATAGAGCTCCTAATGTTGCTCTCAAAGTGCACCAGATTAATGCTTTTAACTTCAACATTAAAAAAAACATCTTCCCGGGGGAGCATGCCCCCAGACCCCCCTAGAGGAGGTTAGGTCCCCCCCTAGAGGAGGTTAGGTCCCCCCCTAGAGGAGGTGAGGAGGACCCCCCTAGAGGAGGTTAGGTCCCCCCCCTAGAGGAGGTTAGCCCCCCCCCCACACTTAAATCATGTCCACATGGATAGGAAACTAAATACATTTGCACACATCTTGTGTCCATATCTTTCTGTTTTGGTGGTCATACCACACCGTGCACGTAGTATTCTTAAGCAGAGGTCAATAATTTGTACGGCCCTCGGAGGATGTTGAAAAAATTGAAATGGCCCTTGAGAGGAAAAAGGTTCCCCACCCCTAGTTTAGATGATCAGATACCATGGCCGTGGGAAGTAGGGGTGCTGAGGGTGCTGAATAACACCCTATTCCCCCCGGTTACATTTTCCATTTGCCCCGTACGATGGGCGCTGTAAGTGATGAAAGTGGGGGATGTTGGCTTATCAGGCGCCCGCAGCTCACAGCCAAAGTGAGAGAGAGGGCGCACCGGTACCGGCGGGATTGTTGTTAGATTCTGCTGCGCTAACGGATATAAGAAGCTGTTTCTACAACAAGCTGGAGGGAGAGCTCTCCTGTCAGACTGAGGCTCAGTGAGGTAAAGGACTCTCAGAGTGTTAGATAGTTCACTTTAGTCTAAGTTATCTCAGTGGCTCTCAAACGGTTTGATCACAATGTATGTAAACAAATATTTCCAAGAATTATTAGGATAAATAAAAACAGGTTTGAAATCATTCCAGTGTATACTATAGGACAGTAACCAGAAATATCGTTTAAAACAGGAGAGATTAACAAATATGCATAAATAAATGTTAACTGGTAAAATAAGATATAAATGAACCACAAAAATAAAACAAGTTACATTTATTTGTTATTGGCTATGGTAGGTTATTGGTTATGTTCACATACTTATTTGATTATTAATATTAAATGCAAACCGATCTTTTTCATATGGGTGTTTAAAGTTGTACCCCCTAGATCAGGTCTCTAGTGATTGGGCGCTCAAAGTGCACCAGATTGAAGCATTTTACTTTGAAATGTTTTTTAAAGTCTTCCCGGGGGGGAGGGCATACCCCCGGACCCCCCTAAAGGATGTGAGGTCCACCCCCCCAATTAAAACATGTTCATACAATACTGAATACATTTGAACCCTTTTTATATCAGCTGTCCACCGTGTCAATAGGTTTCTCTGTTTGTAGTGTGTTGGTCTTTCGTAGAGGTCTTTCATTGCCAGCTCAAATCTTGCCTAGGGCAGCAAACTGGTCAGAACCGGCCCTGGTGTCATCCCCACAGCACCCCCCTTTGAAACATGTTCCCACGGCTAAGGTAGAGACACTACATACAGAATCCTCTTCAGGTCAGTTTACAGTAGAAACTCTTACTTTGTGTCTGAGGGTCCAGGTTCATCACTGAAGTTTATAGGGTCCCACATAGACCGGTCACTCTTCAGAGACAGACAGCTGGGGACTGGAGACCCTGCTCTCTGTCTGTGGAAACAACATGTTTTAAACATCATTAGTTCATCTAAAGAGCAGCTTTTGATCTATGACTGTTCACCTGATTAAGATTTGTGGAGTTTTTGAGTCGTGATTTTGGGTTTCTGTTTTAAAAATTCATTCAAGTCCAACATGTAGAGTGAGGATGATTTCACTAGTAGATTATTTACTATTGCTGACAAGAAGCAAGAGTGCAATTACACTTTGTTAATGTACTCTACTGGGTTTCATTAAACAGTTTAGATCAGGGGTGGAGAACCTCCGGCCCCCGGGCCGTATACGGCCCGCGAAACCATTTGGTACGGCCCTTGAGGTAATTTATAAACAAACGCAAAAACGAAAGAAATTTAAGAAATCTAGACCGCAAAGAAATTAAACAAACGAGTGCCTGTTTTTCCTGGCCAAGGTCAGGGTCCTTGAACACAACACGAGCCTAACGTGTCATCACGTGGTATATGTCTGGTCTGACACATGCTGAAGGAGAGCACCGGAACGCCACTCGGCACTTCTAAAAATAGCAGTACCCATAAGGAGCCGTACACATGCCGCAGTTCCTGCGTGTCTGTGTCTCTAGCTGAAAGCCTAGTGGCGATCTGCTCATCTGTCACACTGATCATGCAGTCAATAACTTTGTTGTTATTAGCATCTGGTTAGCTAGCTATGCTAACGAATATAAGAAGCTTTTTCTCCAACCAGTGAGGTAAAGGCACATCTTTATATGATCATTATAGTTATACAAAAATAAGAGAATAAAGTAAACAGGTATAAGATACTATATGACAGTACAAAAAAGTTGTTATTAATAAACAAGAGTACAGTTTGAAAGGAGAGTGATTTGTAACACATCCATAGAGGAAAAGAAAATCTGCTTCCAGTTCTGTTTCATATCATGTTGAGAGATGTTTCCATATATCTCCTAATGTTGCTCTCAAAGTGCACCAGATTGATGCTTTTAACTTCAACATTAAAAAAAACATCTTCCCGGGGGAGCATGCCCCCCGGACCCCCCTAGAGGAGGTTAGGTCCCCCCCTAGAGGAGGTGAGGAGGACCCCCCTAGAGGAGGTGATGCCCCCCCTAGAGGAGGTGAGGCCCCCACTAGAGGAGGTTAGCCCCCCCCACACTTAAATCATGTCCACATGGATAGGAAACTAAATACATTTGCACACATCTTGTGTCCATATCTTTCTGTTTTGGTGGTCATGCCACACCGTGCACGTAGTATTCTTAAGCAGAGGTCAATAATTTGTACGGCCCTCGGAGGATGTTGAAAAAATTGAAATGGCCCTTGAGAGGAAAAAGGTTCCCCACCCCTAGTTTAGATGATCAGATACCATGGCCGTGGGAAGTAGGGGTGCTGAGGGTGCTGAATAACACCCTATTCCCCCCAGTTACATTTTCCATTTGCCCCGTACGATGGGCGCTGTAAGTGATGAAAGTGGGGGATGTTGGCTTATCAGGCGCCCGCAGCTCACAGCCAACCGGCGGGATTGTTGTTAGCTTCTGCTGCGCAAACGGATATAAGAAGCTGTTTCTACAACAAGCTGGAGGGAGAGCTCTCCTGTCAGACTGAGGCTCAGTGAGGTAAAGGACTCTCAGAGTGTTAGATAGTTCACTTTAGTCTAAGTTATCTCAGTGGCTCTCAAACGATTTGATCACAATGTATGTAAACAAATATTTCCAAGGCACTCCTTTATAATTATTAGGATAAATAAAAACAGGTTTGAAATCATTCCAGTGTATACTATAGGACAGTAACCAGAAATATCGTTTAAAACAGGAGAGATTAACAAATATGCATAAATAAATGTTAACTGGTAAAATAAGATATAAATGAACCACAAAAATAAAATAAGTTACATGTATTTGTTATTGGCTATGGTAGGTTATTGGTTATGTTCACATACTTATTTGATTATTAATATTAAATGCAAACCGATCTTTTTCATATGGGTGTTTAAAGTTGTACCCCCTAGATCAGGTCTCTAGTGATTGGGCGCTCAAAGTGCACCAGATTGAAGCATTTTACTTTGAAATGTTTTTTAAAGTCTTCCCGGCATACCCCCGGACCCCCCTAAAGGATGTGAGGTCCACCCCCCAATTAAAACATGTTCATACAATACTGAATACATTTGAACCCTTTTTATATCAGCTGTCCACCGTGTCAATAGGTTTCTCTGTTTGTAGTGTGTTGGTCTTTTGTAGAGGTTTTTCATTGCCAGCTCAAATCTTGTCTAGGGCAGCAAACTGGTCAGAACCGGCCCTGGTGTCATCCCCACAGCACCCCCCTTTGAAACATGTTCCCACGGCTAAGGTAGAGACACTACATACAGAATCCTCTTCAGGTCAGTTTACAGCAGAAACTCTTACCTTGTGTCTGAGGGTCCAGGTTCATTACTGAAGTTTATAGGGTCCCACATAGACCAGTCACTCTTCAGAGACAGACAGCTGGGGACTGGAGACCCTGCTCTCTGTCTGTGGAAACAACATGTTTTAAACATCATCAGTTCATCTAAAGAGCAGCTTTTGATCTATGACTGTTCACCTGATTAAAGATTTGTGGAGTTTTTGAGTCGTGATTTTGGGTTTCTGTTTTAAAAATTCATTCAAGTCCAACATGTAGAGTGAGGATGATTTCACTAGTAGATTATTTACTATTGCTGACAAGAAGCAAGAGTGCAATTACACTTTGTTAATGTACTCTACTGGGTTTCATTAAACAGTTTAGATCAGGGGTGGAGAACCTCCGGCCCCCGGGCCGTATACGGCCCGCGAAACCATTTGGTACGGCCCTTGAGGTAATTTATAAACAAACGCAAAAAAGAAAGAAATTTAAGAAATCTAGACCGCAAAGAAATTAAACAAACGAGTGCCTGTTTTTCCTGGCCAAGGTCAGGCTCCTTGAACACAACACGAGCCTAACGTGTCATCACGTGGTATATGTCTCGTCTGACACATGCTGAAGGAGAGCACCGGAACGCCACTCGGCACTTCTAAAAATAGCAGTACCCATAAGGAGCCGTACACATGCCACAGTTCCTGCGTGTCTGTGTCTCTAGCTGAAAGCCCAGTGGCGATCTGCTCATCTGTCACACTGATCATGCAGTCAATAACTTTGTTGTTATTAGCATCTGGTTAGCTAGCTATGCTAACGAATATAAGAAGCTTTTTCTCCAACCAGTGAGGTAAAGGCACATCTTTATATGATCATTATAGTTATACAAAAATAAGAGAATAAAGTAAACAGATATAAGATACTATATGACAGTAAAAAAAAGTTGTTATTAATAAACAAGAGTACAGTTTGAAAGGAGAGTGATTTGTAAAACATCCATAGAAGAAAAGAAAATCTGCTTCCAGTTCTGTTTCATATCATGTTGAGAGATGTTTCCATAGAGCTCCTAATGTTGCTCTCGAAGTGCACCAGATTGATGCTTTTTAACTTCAACATTAAAAAAAACATCTTCCCGGGGGAGCATGCCCCCGGACCCCCCTAGAGGAGGTTAGGTCCCCCCATAGAGGAGGTGAGGAGGACCCCCCTAGAGGAGGTTAGATCCCCCCTTAGAGGAGGTGAGGCCCCCCCTAGAGGAGGTTAGCCCCACCCCCCCCACACTGAAATCATGTCCACATGGATAGGAAACTAAATACATTTGCACACATCTTGTGTCCATATCTTTCTGTTTTGGTGGTCATGCCACACCGTGCACGTAGTATTCTTAAGCAGAGGTCAATAATTTGTACGGCCCTCGGAGGATGTTGAAACAATTGAAATGGCCCTTGAGAGGAAAAAGGTTCCCCACACCTAGTTTAGATGATCAGATACCATGGCCGTGGGAAGTAGGGGTGCTGAGGGTGCTTAATAACACCCTATTCCCCCCGGTTACATTTTCCATTTGCCCCGTACGATGGGCGCTGTAAGTGATGAAAGTGGGGGATGTTGGCTTATCAGGCGCCCGCAGCTCACAGCCAAAGTGAGAGAGAGGGCGCACCGGTACCGGCGGGATTGTTGTTAGCTTCTGCTGCGCAAACGGATATAAGAAGCTGTTTCTACAACAAGCTGGAGGGAGAGCTCTCCTGTCAGACTGAGGCTCAGTGAGGTAAAGGACTCTCAGAGTGTTAGATAGTTCACTTTAGTCTAAGTTATCTCAGTGGCTCTCAAACGGTTTGATCACAAATATAAACAAATATTTCCAAGGCACTCCTTTATAATTATTAGGATAAATAAAAACAGGTTTGAAATCATTCCAGTGTATACTATAGGACAGTAACCAGAAATATCGTTTAAAACAGGAGAGATTAACAAATATGCATAAATAAATGTTAACTGGTAAAATAAGATATAAATGAACCACAAAAATAAAATAAGTTACATGTATTTGTTATTGGCTATGGTAGGTTATTGGTTATGTTCACATACTTATTTGATTATTAATATTAAATGCAAACCGATCTTTTTCATATGGGTGTTTAAAGTTGTACCCCCTAGATCAGGTCTCTAGTGATTGGGCGCTCAAAGTGCACCAGATTGAAGCATTTTACTTTGAAATGTTTTTTAAAGTCTTCCCGGGGCATACCCCCGGACCCCCCTAAAGGATGTGAGGTCCACCCCCCAATTAAAACATGTTCATACAATACTGAATACATTTGAACCCTTTTTATATCAGCTGTCCACCGTGTCAATAGGTTTCTCTGTTTGTAGTGTGTTGGTCTTTTGTAGAGGTTTTTCATTGCCAGCTCAAATCTTGCCTAGGGCAGCAAACTGGTCAGAACCGGCCCTGGTGTCATCCCCACAGCACCCCCCTTTGAAACATGTTCCCACGGCTAAGGTAGAGACACTACATACAGAATCCTCTTCAGGTCAGTTTACAGCAGAAACTCTTACCTTGTGTCTGAGGGTCCAGGTTCATTACTGAAGTTTATAGGGTCCCACATAGACCAGTCACTCTTCAGAGACAGACAGCTGGGGACTGGAGACCCTGCTCTCTGTCTGTGGAAACAACATGTTTTAAACATCATCAGTTCATCTAAAGAGCAGCTTTTGATCTATGACTGTTCACCTGATTAAAGATTTGTGGAGTTTTTGAGTCGTGATTTTGGGTTTCTGTTTTAAAAATTCATTCAAGTCCAACATGTAGAGTGAGGATGATTTCACTAGTAGATTATTTACTATTGCTGACAAGAAGCAAGAGTGCAATTACACTTTGTTAATGTACTCTACTGGGTTTCATTAAACAGTTTAGATCAGGGGTGGAGAACCTCCGGCCCCCGGGCCGTATACGGCCCGCGAAACCATTTGGTACGGCCCTTGAGGTAATTTATAAACAAACGCAAAAAAGAAAGAAATTTAAGAAATCTAGACCGCAAAGAAATTAAACAAACGAGTGCCTGTTTTTCCTGGCCAAGGTCAGGGTCCTTGAACACAACACGAGCCTAACGTGTCATCACGTGGTATATGTCTGGTCTGACACATGCTGAAGGAGAGCACCGGAACGCCACTCGGCACTTCTAAAAATAGCAGTACCCATAAGGAGCCGTACACATGCCGCAGTTCCTGCGTGTCTGTGTCTCTAGCTGAAAGCCCAGTGGCGATCTGCTCATCTGTCACACTGATCATGCAGTCAATAACTTTGTTGTTATTAGCATCTGGTTAGCTAGCTATGCTAACGAATATAAGAAGCTTTTTCTCCAACCAGTGAGGTAAAGGCACATCTTTATATGATCATTATAGTTATACAAAAATAAGAGAATAAAGTAAACAGGTATAAAATACTATATGACAGTAAAAAAAAGTTGTTATTAATAAACAAGAGTACAGTTTGAAAGGAGAGTGATTTGTAAAACATCCATAGAAGAAAAGAAAATCTGCTTCCAGTTCTGTTTCATATCATGTTGAGAGATGTGTCCATAGAGCTCCTAATGTTGCTCTCGAAGTGCACCAGATTGATGCTTTTTAACTTCAACATTAAAAAAAAACATCTTCCCGGGGGAGCATGCCCCCGGACCCCCCTAGAGGAGGTTAGGTCCCCCCCATAGAGGAGGTGAGGAGGACCCCCCTAGAGGAGGTTAGATCCCCCCTTAGAGGAGGTGAGGCCCCCCCTAGAGGAGGTTAGCCCCACCCCCCCCACACTGAAATCATGTCCACATGGATAGGAAACTAAATACATTTGCACACATCTTGTGTCCATATCTTTCTGTTTTGGTGGTCATGCCACACCGTGCACGTAGTATTCTTAAGCAGAGGTCAATAATTTGTACGGCCCTCGGAGGATGTTGAAACAATTGAAATGGCCCTTGAGAGGAAAAAGGTTCCCCACACCTAGTTTAGATGATCAGATACCATGGCCGTGGGAAGTAGGGGTGCTGAGGGTGCTTAATAACACCCTATTCCCCCCGGTTACATTTTCCATTTGCCCCGTACGATGGGCGCTGTAAGTGATGAAAGTGGGGGATGTTGGCTTATCAGGCGCCCGCAGCTCACAGCCAAAGTGAGAGAGAGGGCGCACCGGTACCGGCGGGATTGTTGTTAGCTTCTGCTGCGCAAACGGATATAAGAAGCTGTTTCTACAACAAGCTGGAGGGAGAGCTCTCCTGTCAGACTGAGGCTCCGTGAGGTAAAGGACTCTCAGAGTGTTAGATAGTTCACTTTAGTCTAAGTTATCTCAGTGGCTCTCAAACGGTTTGATCACAAATATAAACAAATATTTCCAAGGCACTCCTTTATAATTATTAGGATAAATAAAAACAGGTTTGAAATCATTCCAGTGTATACTATAGGACAGTAACCAGAAATATCGTTTAAAACAGGAGAGATTAACAAATATGCATAAATAAATGTTAACTGGTAAAATAAGATATAAATGAACCACAAAAATAAAATAAGTTACATGTATTTGTTATTGGCTATGGTAGGTTATTGGTTATGTTCACATACTTATTTGATTATTAATATTAAATGCAAACCGATCTTTTTCATATGGGTGTTTAAAGTTGTACCCCCTAGATCAGGTCTCTAGTGATTGGGCGCTCAAAGTGCACCAGATTGAAGCATTTTACTTTGAAATGTTTTTTAAAGTCTTCCCGGGGCATACCCCCGGACCCCCCTAAAGGATGTGAGGTCCACCCCCCAATTAAAACATGTTCATACAATACTGAATACATTTGAACCCTTTTTATATCAGCTGTCCACCGTGTCAATAGGTTTCTCTGTTTGTAGTGTGTTGGTCTTTTGTAGAGGTTTTTCATTGCCAGCTCAAATCTTGCCTAGGGCAGCAAACTGGTCAGAACCGGCCCTGGTGTCATCCCCACAGCACCCCCCTTTGAAACATGTTCCCACGGCTAAGGTAGAGACACTACATACAGAATCCTCTTCAGGTCAGTTTACAGCAGAAACTCTTACCTTGTGTCTGAGGGTCCAGGTTCATTACTGAAGTTTATAGGGTCCCACATAGACCGGTCACTCTTCAGAGACAGACAGCTGGGGACTGGAGACCCTGCTCTCTGTCTGTGGAAACAACATGTTTTAAACATCATTAGTTCATCTAAAGAGCAGCTTTTGATCTATGACTGTTCACCTGATTAAAGATTTGTGGAGTTTTTGAGTCGTGATTTTGGGTTTCTGTTTTAAAAATTCATTCAAGTCCAACATGTAGAGTGAGGATGATTTCACTAGTAGATTATTTACTATTGCTGACAAGAAGCAAGAGTGCAATTACACTTTGTTAATGTACTCTACTGGGTTTCATTAAACAGTTTAGATCAGGGGTGGAGAACCTCCGGCCCCCGGGCCGTATACGGCCCGGGAAACCATTTGGTACGTCCCTTGAGGTCATTTATAAACAAACGCAAAAAAGAAAGAAATTTAAGAAATCTAGACCGCAAAGAAATTAAACAAACGAGTGCCTGTTTTTCCTGGCCAAGGTCAGGGTCCTTGAACACAACACGAGCCTAACGTGTCATCACGTGGTATATGTCTGGTCTGACACATGCTGAAGGAGAGCACCGGAACGCCACTCGGCACTTCTAAAAATAGCAGTACCCATAAGGAGCCGTACACATGCCGCAGTTCCTGCGTGTCTGTGTCTCTAGCTGAAAGCCTAGTGGCGATCTGCTCATCTGTCACACTGACCATGCAGTCAATAACTTTGTTGTTATTAGCATCTGGTTAGCTAGCTATGCTAACGAATATAAGAAGCTTTTTCTCCAACCAGTGAGGTAAAGGCACATCTTTATATGATCATTATAGTTATACAAAAATAAGAGAATAAAGTAAACAGATATAAGATACTATATGACAGTAAAAAAAAGTTGTTATTAAAAAAGAAGAGTACAGTTTGAAAGGAGAGTGATTTGTAAAACATCCATAGAGGAAAAGAAAATCTGCTTCCAGTTCTGTTTCATATCGTGTTGAGAGATGTGTCCATATATCTCCTAATGTTGCTTTCAAAGTGCACCAGATTGATGCTTTTAACTTCAACATTAAAAAAAACATCTAGATCAGGTCTCTAGTGATTGGGCGCTCAAAGTGCACCAGTTGAAGCATTTTACTTTGACATGTTTTTTAAAGTCTTCCCGCATACCCCCGGACCCCCCGAAAGGATGTGAGGTCCACCCCCCAATTAAAACATGTTCATACAATACTGAATACATTTGAAGCCTTTTTATATCAGCTGTCCACCGTGTCAATAGGTTTCTCTGTTTGTAGTGTGTTGGTCTTTTGTAGAGGTTTTTCATTGCCAGCTCAAATCTTGCCTAGGGCAGCAAACTGGTCAGAACCGGCCCTGGTGTCATCCCCACAGCACCCCCCTTTGAAACATGTTCCCACGGCTAATGTAGAGACACTACATACAGAATCCTCTTCAGGTCAGTTTACAGCAGAAACTCTTACCTTGTGTCTGAGGGTCCAGGTTCATTACTGAAGTCTGGAGGGCCCCACATAGACCGGTCACTCTTCAGAAACAGACAGCTGGGGACTGGAGATTTGTCCTCTTCCTCATCTTTTAAATCACTCATCTTCTCCAGTCTGAGTGATAAATCACACACACACACACACACACACACACACACACACACACACACACACACACACACACACACACACACATACCATGTATACATCACTTCAGGGGACATTACATTGACTTACATGCATTTCCTGGAGACTTATCCTGACTTTAACCCTAACCAACACATGCCTAACCCTAACCAAGTATTCACCCTAAAATTAATGATCCCCCTTATGGGGACCTCCAATAACTTGGTTAAAATACATGAAATCAGTCAGACTGCAGGCCGCTCTCCATTTTGACTGCGCTAGGCTGTCACATGTTATGAAACTCTGATCAATGAGGAAACAGGAAATAATACAAGTTTACAACACTTGCAGAAGTCTCACTGGACTCTAGGACGCTGATTTTTAACCAATAAGTTCTTTTCTGACATCCAGTAAATAATGAATGTGTTAGGAAGCAGATCCGGGTGTTCACACTCACCCTGTTCTTCTCCTGCTCCGAGCCGTAAAATGGCGTCTGGCAGTCTGACAAGTCTGACTTCATACTTTCAGTTTCAACTTCCCTCCCCTGACTGCAGCTCCTCCTCTGATTCCTATCCAGCCTCCTCAGCTGAAGCAGTTCACATACAGGGACTTTGTTCAGTGAGATAAAATAAAAGACATGCAGCTAAAAACAAGCTCAACAAAGTTATCAGAAGACGACAACATCCACACATCAGCGACCGTAGGATATCATTAAATCTGCTTTATATAAAAAATTACACTGAACAAAAATATAAACGCAACACTTTTGTTTTTGCTCCCATTTTTCATGAGATGAATTCACAGATCTAAAAAAATTTCTATAAACACAAAATAACCATTTCTCTCAAATATTGTTCACAAATTGGAAAAAATCTGTGATAGTGAGCACTTCTCCTTTGCCGAGATAATCCATCCCTCCTCACAGGCGTGGCATATCAAGATACTGATTAGACAGCATGGTTATTGCACAGGTGTGCCTTAGGCTGGCCACAATAAAAGGCCACTCTGAAACGTGCAGTTTTGCTTTATTGGGGGGGTCTGGGGGGGTCCGAAAACCAGGCAGTATCTGGTGTGAGGGGTAGGGGTAGGGGTAGGGGTAGGGTTAGGGTAATGTTGTGAATCGAGTGGCCCATGGTGGTGGTGGGGTTATGGTATGGGCAGCCGTATGTTATGGACGACGAACACAGGCCACTTGATTCACAACATTACCCTAACCCTACCCCTACCCCTACCCCTCACACCAGATACCGCCTGGTTTTCGGACCCCCCCAATAAAGCAAAACTGCACGTTTCAGAGTGGCCTTTTATTGTGGCCAGCCTAAGGCACACCTGTGCAATAATCATGCTGTCTAATCAGCATCTTGATATGCCACACCTGGGAGGTGGGATGGGTTATCTCGGCAAAGGAAAAGTGCTCACTATCACAGATTTTTGCAGATTTTTGAACAATATTTGAGAGAAATGGTTATTTTGTGTATATAGAAAATGTTTTAGATCTTTGAGTTCATCGCATGAAAAATGGGAGCAAAAACAAAAGTGTTGCGTTTATATTTGTGTTCAGTGTACATTATTAGAATAATTAATAATCTTTATTAGTCACATTAATACTGTAATAATCCATCTTCTCTCTGCTGGTAAAGTCACGTGTGTTTTTCCATTTGAAGAGGGATCAGTAAGGTATCTCTTACAGGTCTCCCTTGAAAAAGAGACATATGATCTCAATGGGACCAATCTGAATAAATAAAGGTTTGAAATGAAATGAAATGAAGTTTAGGCTGCCGTGACGGTTTATTGGATGAGATGGATGTAGAAAAGTCAGAATCGAAATAGATGTTTTTATTTAAGTTTCAAGCATGTTCAAGGATTTCCAGCACCCGTACGAACCCTGCTGTCTTTCGGAGTGTCTGGCAGCAGAG
>CM070448.1:2245729-2274293 GCA_036324595.1 Champsocephalus gunnari | reverse complement strand
GGTATCAGTACTTACTTTACTTATTTTTCTGAGAACTTTTTACTTTGACTTCTTACATGTTGAACTCAAATACCTGTACTTTCTACTTCTCTCATGTTGAACCCAAATACCTGTACTTTCTACTTCTTACATGTTGAACTCAAATACCTGTACTTTCTACTTCTCACATGTTGAACTCAAATACCTGTACTTTCTACTTCTCTCATGTTGAACCCAAATACCTGTACTTTCTACTTCTTACATGTTGAACTCAAATACCTGTACTTTCTACTTCTCACATGTTGAACACAAATACCTGTACTTTCTACTTCTTACATGTTGAACTCAAATACCTGTACTTTCTACTTCTTACATGTTGAACCCAAATACCTGTACTTTCTACTTCTTACATGTTGAACCCAAATACCTGTACTTTCTACTTCTTACATGTTGAACCCAAATACCTGTACTTTCTACTTCTCACATGTTGAACACAAATACCTGAACTTTCTACTTCTCTCATGTTGAACTCAAATACCTGTACTTTCTACTTCTTACATGTTGAACTCAAATACCTGTACTTTCTACTTCTCTCATGTTGAACTCAAATACCTGTACTTTCTACTTCTTACATGTTGAACACAAATACCTGTACTTTCTACTTCTCACATGTTGAACCCAAATACCTGTACTTTCTACTTCTTACATGTTGAACTCAAATACCTGTACTTTCTACTTCTCTCATGTTGAACCCAAATACCTGTACTTTCTACTTCTTACATGTTGAACTCAAATACCTGTACTTTCTACTTCTCACATGTTGAACTCAAATACCTGTACTTTCTACTTCTCTCATGTTGAACCCAAATACCTGTACTTTCTACTTCTTACATGTTGAACTCAAATACCTGTACTTTCTACTTCTCACATGTTGAACACAAATACCTGTACTTTCTACTTCTTACATGTTGAACTCAAATACCTGTACTTTCTACTTCTTACATGTTGAACCCAAATACCTGTACTTTCTACTTCTTACATGTTGAACCCAAATACCTGTACTTTCTACTTCTTACATGTTGAACCCAAATACCTGTACTTTCTACTTCTCACATGTTGAACACAAATACCTGTACTTTCTACTTCTCTCATGTTGAACTCAAATACCTGTACTTTCTACTTCTTACATGTTGAACTCAAATACCTGTACTTTCTACTTCTCTCATGTTGAACTCAAATACCTGTACTTTCTACTTCTTACATGTTGAACACAAATACCTGTACTTTCTACTTCTCACATGTTGAACTCAAATACCTGTACTTTCTACTTCTCACATGTTGAACTCAAATACCTGTACTTTCTACTTCTTACATGTTGAACTCAAATACCTGTACTTTCTACTTCTCACATGTTGAACACAAATACCTGTACTTTCTACTTCTCTCATGTTGAACACAAATACCTGTACTTTCTACTTCTCTCATGTTGAACTCAAATACCTGTACTTTCTACTTCTTACATGTTGAACTCAAATACCTGTACTTTCTACTTCTCACATGTTGAACTCAAATACCTGTACTTTCTACTTCTCACATGTTGAACTCAAATACCTGTACTTTCTACTTCTTACATGTTGAACTCAAATACCTGTACTTTCTACTTCTCTCATGTTGAACTCAAATACCTGTACTTTCTACTTCTTACATGTTGAACTCAAATACCTATACTTTCTACTTCTTACAAGTTGAACTCAAATACCTGTACTTTCTACTTCTCACATGTTGAACACAAATACCTGTACTTTCTACTTCTCACATGTTGAACACAAATACCTGTACTTTCTACTTCTTACATGTTGAACTCAAATACCTGTACTTTCTACTTCTTACATGTTGAACTCAAATACCTGTACTTTCTACTTCTCACATGTTGAACTCAAATACCTGTACTTTCTTCTTCTCACATGTTGAACTCAAATACCTGTACTTTCTACTTCTCACATGTTGAACTCAAATACCTGTACTTTCTACTTCTCACATGTTGAACTCAAATACCTGTACTTTCTACTTCTTACATGTTGAACTCAAATACCTGTACTTTCTACTTCTCACATGTTGAACTCAAATACCTGTACTTTCTTCTTCTCACATGTTGAACTCAAATACCTGTACTTTCTACTTCTCACATGTTGAACTCAAATACCTGTACTTTCTACTTCTCTCATGTTGAACTCAAATACCTGTACTTTCTACTTCTTACATGTTGAACTCAAATACCTGTACTTTCTACTTCTCTCATGTTGAACTCAAATACCTGTACTTTCTACTTCTTACATGTTGAACTCAAATACCTGTACTTTCTACTTCTTACATGTTGAACTCAAATACCTGTACTTTCTACTTCTTACATGTTGAACTCAAATACCTGTACTTTCTACTTCTCACATGTTGAACTCAAATACCTGTACTTTCTTCTTCTCACATGTTGAACTCAAATACCTGTACTTTCTACTTCTCACATGTTGAACTCAAATACCTGTACTTTCTACTTCTCACATGTTGAACTCAAATACCTGTACTTTCTACTTCTTACATGTTGAACTCAAATACCTGTACTTTCTACTTCTCACATGTTGAACTCAAATACCTGTACTTTCTTCTTCTCACATGTTGAACTCAAATACCTGTACTTTCTACTTCTCACATGTTGAACTCAAATACCTGTACTTTCTACTTCTCTCATGTTGAACTCAAATACCTGTACTTTCTACTTCTTACATGTTGAACTCAAATACCTGTACTTTCTACTTCTCTCATGTTGAACTCAAATACCTGTACTTTCTACTTCTTACATGTTGAACTCAAATACCTGTACTTTCTACTTCTCTCATGTTGAACTCAAATACCTGTACTTTCTACTTCTTACATGTTGAACTCAAATACCTGTACTTTCTACTTCTTACATGTTGAACTCAAATACCTGTACTTTCTACTTTCAAACATTCATTAGCTAACAATGACATTATTGTTCTGTTGATATAAAGGGAGGTCAGGTACTCTTTAAAGCAGCTGCTAGTTATGGGTACTTTTTACTGAAGTACACTTCAAAGCCTCTTTACTTTCACTTGAGGAAAGAAGTTTAGTCAGTACTTCTATTTTTTAAATACGAGTGTTTTTAAATACGAGTATCTGTACTTCTACTTGAGTAAAGGATGTGTGTACTTCTACTTGAGTACAGGATGTGTGTACTTCCACTCGAGTACAGGATGTGTGTACTTCTCCTTGAGGAAAGGATGTGTGTACTTCTACTTGAGTAAAAGATGTGTGTACTTCTACTTGAGTAAAAGATGTGTGTACTTCTACTTGAGTAAAAGATGTGTGTACTTCCACTCGAGTACAGGATGTGTGTACTTCTCCTTGAGGAAAGGATGTGTGTACTTCTACTTGAGTAAAAGATGTGTGTACTTCTACTTGAGTAAAAGATGTGTGTACTTCTACTTGAGTAAAAGATGTGTGTACTTCTACTTGAGTAAAAGATGTGTGTACTTCTACTTGAGTAAAGGATGTGTGTACTTCTACTTGAGTAAAAGATGTGTGTACTTCTACTTGAGTAAAGGATGTGTGTACTTCTACTTGAGTAAAAGATGTGTGTACTTCTACTTGAGTAAAAGATGTGTGTACTTCTACTTGAGTAAAGGATGTGTGTACTTCCACTCGAGTACAGGATGTGTGTACTTCTACCTGAGTACAGGACGTGTGTACTGGTGCCACCCCTCTCCAGTATCCCCGTGTATACGCCCCCTCCCTTAGTGACGGACATAATGGACGAATGGCCTCCGAGTCGAGCGCCTCAGCTCTCTCGAGTACTGAGAAGCCGTCTCGTTTCCTCCACGCTGTCAAAGAAGTCTTTGATGTGGTTGCTTTTCAGGAGATTGCTGTTGTGTTGTTAAAGAGGCCCTGTCGTGCGTGTCGGGGTGTGTCCCACGCCCTGCGGTGTGTTCTCTAGGCGCGTGTGAGCGGTCTGCAGAATACTCAAATCCCAACGTTCAGGCCCTGAAAGTGAACGAGAAGCAGCTCCACGCGATAAGAGCGTTCTGGAGTTGCATGCTGGGTAATGTGAGATGAGGAATGCATGGAGGCTGATAGACGTCTCTGCTCCATCCGATAAAGCATGAAGTTCACCTCACCGTAGACTCAACAGCGTTCCTCTGCGTCCAGCTCCCGGGACGCAGCAGGCTTTATCTGCTGCTCGGCCGTCTGCGTCTGGGTTTCATGTTGCTAAGCGACGCAGACATGACTTAACGAGGAGGAATCATAATGTGGGAGTCTTCCAAGTGGCAGCTGGATAAGCAACGAGACGGTTCTGTTCACTTCCACGGGACACGCAGCGAGAGCGGTGTTTCAGCGCCTCGGACGTGAAGGTGGGTTTACGGCCCGGCTTCATTTAGACCTCTCTCTGGGATCCTCTCTCCTCTCGAGCCGCGTGCTTCCACTCCTCGCTTCAGGCGGCCTCTTTATGTTCTGTTGAAGGCTCTGCAGCACAGAGGAATGTGTGCTGGTGGGGATATCCGCTGCACGAGGTGAAGGACTTCTGAGTGGTTTAAGAGCATCGTTGATTTAAGAGTGGTTGGAGTCTGGGGAGCGCTGAGAGCACCGCTTAGCGTAGCCTATAGGCTAACACGGATCACAGGGGGGACGCAGCTCTAATATCATATATCACATATTTCAAATAGAATAAAGGTTTCTCAAACCGGGTTCTAAAGAACCTCCAGCCTCTCTGGATCATCCAGTCCAGATGAATCGGCTCTGCAGCGATTTAAGAGGTTCAAACACGCAGGATCGTTCGCTCAGCGCTGTGAATTAAATGTCCCTTAACTTTCCCCTTAACTGGCGAATCGGATGCTCTGAATCGGAAGCCAACTTCAGCGGCGTTTGTTGTTGTTCTGCAGCGTGAGCAACAACGAGCCATCTTTAATATCTGCTGACTCAGCTCAACTCTCCGGCAGGTGTGAAGTGAAGCCCGTTACATTGTGAGTGTAAAGTGTGTTCCCACGTGTTTACCGGCTGCAGCTCATCTGTCCGTGTCTCGGGGCGAACGCTTTGGGAGAGTTAAGATCATCTGTGGTTTCCGGCCCTCTCTGATCGAGGAGGAGTGAACAAGAGGGCGGGAAGGAGACTGGAGTGACCGCTCGCTCAGCATGTCTTCCTTTCAGACAGCTCAGATGTCTCCTTCTGTTTCTGATCATATGTGATAACAGGTGAAGCAGCGAGGGGCACAGGGGGGGGGCACGGGGGGGCTAGGAGGAGACTCCACTCCCCTTATAGCAGCGAGGGGCTCAGGGGGGGGCACAGGGGGGGGGCTAGGAGGAGACTCCACTCCCCTTATAGCAGCGAGGGGCTCAGGGGGGGGGCACGGGGGGGGCTAGGAGGAGACTCCACTCCCCTTATAGCAGCGAGGGGCACAGGGGGGGGCACGGGGGGGCTAGGAGGAGACTCCACTCCCCTTATAGCAGCGAGGGGCACAGGGGGGGGCATGGGGGGGCTCCACTCCCCTTATAGCAGAGAGGGGCACAGGGGGGGGCACAGGGGGGGGGCATGGGGGGGCTAGGAGGAGACTCCACTCCCCTTATAGCAGCGAGGGGCACAGGGGGGGGACACAGGGGGGGGGCACGGGGGGGCTAGGAGGAGACTCCACTCCCCTTATAGCAGCGAGGGGCACAGGGGGGGGCACGGGGGGGGCTAAGAGGAGACTCCACTCCCCTTATAGCAGCGAGGGGCCCAGGGGGGTGGCACAGGGGGGGCTAGGAGGAGACTCCACTCCCCTTATAGCAGCGAGGGGCACAGGGGGGGCACAGGGGGGGGGCACGGGGGGGCTAGGAGGAGACTCCACTCCCCTTATAGCAGCGAGGGGCACAGGGGGGGCACAGGGGGGGGGCATGGGGGGGCTAGGAGGAGACTCCACTCCCCTTATAGCAGCGAGGGGCTCAGGGGGGGGCATGGGGGGGGCTCCACTCCCCTTATAGCAGAGAGGGGCACAGGGGGGGGGCTAGGAGGAGACTCCACTCCCCTTATAGCAGCGAGGGGCTCAGGGGGGGCATGGGGGGGCTCCACTCCCCTTATAGCAGAGAGGGGCACAGGGGGGGGCTCAGGGGGGGGCATGGGGGGGCTCCACTCCCCTTATAGCAGAGAGGGGTTTCACCAGATGCTGAATCCACCTTTGAACCTCTTTTCGTACACAAAGCTTAAGAACAATTCCCCTTCCACGTAGTTAGAGCGTACACTTAGGGTCAACGCTCGATAACATTAAATAAAATATAGATAGAAATAAGAATAAAATCATATAATAAGAATTAAAATAGGTGTCAAATAATAGGAAATAATAATAAAAGAATAGAATGATAGAAATGTAGGAGTATGTAAAATACATGAATAGCAGCCCTGATGGAACCAGGACCGCGCTGACGGTGCTCCGTGTGCCTCCGCAGGGTTCATCTACACGGGCGACGTGGTGCACCGGATGCTGACGGCCACGCAGTACATCGCCCCTCTGATGGCCAACTTCGACCCCAGCGTCTCCAGGAACTCCACCGTCATCTACTTCGATAACGGTAACGGCTGTTCACCTGTTTGTTTACGTGCAGTCGGAGCTTCCAGATAACAAATCAAGGAAATTGTGTTTTGTTGTGAGTTGGAGAGAGCGATGTTTCAGACGAGCTTTTGAGAAAGGAATTTGGAAAAACTGACAACATGTAAGTAAAAAAATAGTTAAATGCAAAACGAGGAGAAACTGGAATACGTGCCGCCGCGCTCAGAGCCAGCTGGCCGTCTCTCATTGGTTTGTGTTGAGTTCATGCAGCATAGAAACAAGGCCACACACACACACACACACACACACACACACACACATACTCACACACACACACACTCACACACACACACACACTCACACACGCTCACACACTCACACTCACACTCACACTCACACACTCTCACACATTCACACACACACTCACACACACACTCACACACACTCACACACTCACACTCACACTCACACTCACACACTCTCACACATTCACACACACACTCACACACACACTCACACACACACACACACACACACTCACACACTCACACACACACACACACACTCACACACTCACACACTCTCACACACTCACACACATGGCCTCATACACACATCACCTCATACACGTCGTCTCACACACAGACACACGTCGTAGAGATGGTATTTGAAACGTCATTAGTTATCAGAGATTTCGTAATGAGACACTGCCTTCACCTCACCTGTGTGTGTGTGTGTGTGTGTGTGTGTGTGTGTGTGTGTGTGTGTGTGTGTGTGTGTGTGTGTGTGTGTGTGTGTGTGTGTGTGTGTGTGTGTGGTGTGTGTGTGTGTGTGTGTGTGTGTGTGTGTGTGTGTGTGTGTGTGTGTGTGTGTGTGTGTGTGTGTGTGTGTGTGTGTGTGTGTGTGTGTGTGTGTGTGTGTGGTGTGTGTGTGTGTGTGTGTGTGTGTGTGTGTGTGTGTGTGTGTGTGTGTGTGTGTGGTGTGTGTGTGTGTGTGTGTGTGTGTGTGTGTGTGTGTGTGTGGTGTGTGTGTGTGTGTGTGTGTGTGTGTGTGTGTGTG
This sequence comes from Champsocephalus gunnari, assembly GCA_036324595.1. Taxonomy (NCBI): domain Eukaryota; kingdom Metazoa; phylum Chordata; class Actinopteri; order Perciformes; family Channichthyidae; genus Champsocephalus; species Champsocephalus gunnari. Next base: position 2,266,669 of record CM070448.1, on the reverse strand, counting down.
TGTGTGTGTGTGTGTGTGTGTGTGTGTGTGTGTGTGTGTGTGTGTGTGTGTTTGTTTCAGGTACTGCTCTGGTGGTTCAGTGGGACCACGTCCACCTGCAGGACAACTACAACCTGGGCAGCTTCACCTTCCAGGCGACGCTTCACAACACGGGCAGGATCGTGTTCGCATACAAAGAGGTCAGAGGTCGTTCATACAAAACAACCGTCTCCTCCATTGAGGGGTCGGGATGTGTGTTTGTACCTGCAGGTTAGCGAGGAGAGGAATCGCTCAGAAAACGTTTTAAAACGAGTTCTAATGAAGCCATCTTTGCCAGGCTTCAGAATCCCGTTGCATATCGCCCCGTAGAGGCGGACACGGAGCCGTCACACGATCTCTGTTCCTGGTCATGGATCTCCTCCTCTTCTCTTCCAGGTTCCCGTCGACTTGTCCCTGATCAGTTCTGTCAATCATCCGGTGAAAGTGGGCCTATCGGACGCCTTCGTGGTGGTTCACAAGATCCAGCAGATCCCCAGTGAGTACTTTAAAGAGTCCTCTCCTGCTGATGTTCAGGTGTATATCAGTGTGTAGCGTCTCTACTTTAAAGAGTCCTCTCCTACTGATGTTCAGGTGTATATCAGTATGTAGTGTTTCCACTTTAAAGAGTCCTCTCCTGCTGATGTTCAGGTGTATATCAGTGTGTAGTGTCTCTACTTTAAAGAGTCCTCTCCTGCTGATGTTCAGGTGTATATCAGTATGTAGTGTCTCTACTTTAAAGAGTCCTCTCCTGCTGATGTTCAGGTGTATATCAGTATGTAGTGTCTCTACTTTAAAAAGTCCTCTCCTGCTGATGTTCAGGTGTATATCAGTATGTAGTGTCTCTACTTTAAAGAGTCCTCTCCTGCTGATGTTCAGGTGTATATCAGTTTGTAGTGTCTCTACTTTAAAGAGTCCTCTCCTGCTGATGTTCAGCTGTATATCAGTATGTAGTGTCTCTACTTTAAAGAGTCCTCTCCTGCTGATGTTCAGGTGTATATCAGCATGTAGTGTCTCTACTTTAAAGAGTCCTCTCCTGCTGATGTTCAGGTGCATATCAGTATGTAGTGTCTCTACTTTAAAGAGTCCTCTCCTGCTGATGTTCAGGTGTATATCAGTATGTAGTGTCTCTACTTTAAAGAGTCCTCTCCTGCTGATGTTCAGGTGTATATCAGTATGTAGTGTCTCTATTTTAAAGAGTCCTCTCCCGCTGATGTTCAGGTGTATATCAGTATGTAGTGTCTCTACTTTAAAGAGTCCTCTCCAGCTGATGTTCAGATGTATATCAGTATGTAGTGTCTCTACTTTAAAGAGTCCTCTCCTGCTGATGTTCAGGTGTATATCAGTATGTAGTGTCTCTACTTTAAAGAGTCCTCTCCTGCTGATGTTCAGGTGTATATCAGTATGTAGTGTCTCTACTTTAAAGAGTCCTCTCCTGCTGATGTTCAGGTGCATATCAGTATGTAGTGTCTCTACTTTAAAGAGTCCTCTCCTGCTGATGTTCAGGTGCATATCAGTATGTAGTGTCTCTACTTTAAAGAGTCCTCTCCTGCTGATGTTCAGGTGCATATCAGTATGTAGTGTCTCTACTTTAAAGAGTCCTCTCCTGCTGATGTTCAGGTGTATATCAGTATGTAGTGTCTCCACTTTAAAGAGTCCTCTCCTGCTGATGTTCAGGTGTATATCAGTATGTAGTGTCTCTACTTTTAAAGAGTCCTCTCCTGCTGATGTTCAGGTGTATATCAGTATGTAGTGTCTCCACTTTAAAGAGTCCTCTCCTGATATTATCTCCCTGCGTCGTTTCCTCAGCTTTTTATCCACCATTTCTAAACGTTTCCTGTCGTTCTTCTCTCTCGGCTCCAGATCTCCTGTTTGCTTTCAGTCTCTGCAATTATACCCCATTACACTTCGAGCGAATGTGAGCGAAAGGAGCGACCCTTCAAACCGTGTGTGTGTGTGTGTGTGTGTGTGTGTGTGTGTGTGTGTGTGGTGTGTGTGTGTGTGTGTGTGTGTGTGTGTGTGTGTGTGTGTGTGTGTGTGTGTGTGTGTGTGTGTGTGTGTGTGTGTGTGTGTGGTGTGTGTGTGTGTGTGTGTGTGGTGTGTGTGTGTGTGTGTGGTGTGTGTGTGTGTGTGTGTGTGTGTGTGTGTGTGTGTGTGTGTGTGTGTGTGGTGTGTGTGTGTGTGTGTGTGTGTGTGTGTGTGTGTGTGTGTGTGTGTGTGGTGTGTGTGTGTGTGTGTGTGTGTGTGTGTGTGTGTGTGTGTGTGTGTGTGTGTGTGTGTGTGTGTGTGTGTGTGTGTGTGTGTGTGTGTGTGTGTGTGTGTGTGTGTGTGTGTGTGTGTGTGTGTGTGTGTGGTTCCCTTCCACACCAGAGGCTGTACAATCTACCCCAGCTTCAATAGCTCCAGGACGGGCAGACGACCTCCATGTGACCTCTACCGAGTCATTAGTGCAGAGATAATCCCCTCACCAGAGGGAGCGTTTACTCTCAGGTTGCTGCCTCTCGGTCGGGGCTTTGATCAGGCGTCTGGAGCGTGATGGAAGCAGCGTCCAGTCACATGAGAAGAACCACACACCAAGGAGAGGGTCAGGTTCAGTTGAATGGTTTTAAAGGGTCCCTGTTCTGCTGTTTGGGGGGTTCCCCTTCCCGTTACTACGTTCTGCTGTTTGGGGGGGTTCCCCTTCCCGTTACTGCGTTCTGCTGTTTGGGGGGTTCCCCTTCCCGTTACTGCGTTCTGCTGTTTGGGGGGTTCCCCTTCCCGTTACTGCGTTCTGCTGTTTGGGGGGTTCCCCTTCCCGTTACTGCGTTCTGCTGTTTGGGGGGTTCCCCTTCCCGTTACTGCGTTCTGCTGTTTGGGGGGTTCCCCTTCCCGTTACTGCGTTCTGCTGTTTGGGGGGGTTCCCCTTCCCGTTACTGCGTTCTGCTGTTTGGGGGGTTCCCCTTCCCGTTACTGCGTTCTGCTGTTTGGGGGGTTCCCCTTCCCGTTACTGCGTTCTGCTGTTTGGGGGTTCCCCTTCCCGTTACTGCGTTCTGCTGTTTGGGGGGTTCCCCTTCCCGTTACTGTGTTCTGCTGTTTGGGGGGTTCCCCTTCCCGTTACTGCGTTCTGCTGTTTGGGGGTTCCCCTTCCCGTTACTGCGTTCTGCTGTTTGGGGGTTCCCCTTCCCGTTACTGCGTTCTGCTGTTTGGGGGGTTCCCCTTCCCGTTACTGCGTTCTGCTGTTTGGGGGGTTCCCCTTCCCGTTACTGCGTTCTGCTGTTTGGGGGGTTCCCCTTCCCGTTACTGCGTTCTGCTGTTTGGGGGGTTCCCCTTCCCGTTACTGCGTTCTGCTGTTTGGGGGGTTCCCCTTCCCGTTACTGCGTTCTGCTGTTTGGGGGGTTCCCCTTCCCGTTACTGCGTTCTGCTGTTTGGGGGGTTCCCCTTCCCGTTACTGCGTTCTGCTGTTTGGGGGTTCCCCTTCCCGTTACTGCGTTCTGCTGTTTGGGGGGTTCCCCTTCCCGTTAATGCGTTCTATACGTTTCTGTATACGGTCTGAAAAGCATGGAGACATCACAGAGAGACACTACATGCTGATATTCACCTGTATCGTGGCGTGGGGACAACATTAGGGGAACCCAATAATACGTCCTTTCTTTGGGTCGGGGTGCGGTCAATAGCGTTCACACCGCAGGTCTTTTCCCACAAAGGTTCATCAGAACTTAGTTCATGAGAACTCTTTAGTTCACTTCTTCTTCTTCTGCTTTGGGTTTACTGGCAGGCCGCTACCCACTTCACGGCGTATACTGCCGCCCGGAGGCCCCGGCCGGAAGTCCCCGGAGTTGGGGAAGGCTTCAGTAGCAGCTGCTGGGAGTCCCAGCAGCTTCTACTGAAGCCTTCCGAGTAAATCGCCAGAACGCCGACACCTCCTCATCTCCACCGCTCCCATGTTTTATTTTGTGTTGCCATAAGTTAGTCTCTCTGCGTTTCTGCGCTGGGCTAATGCTAATAATGCTAATGCTAATAATGCTAATGCGAGGATAATAAAATGGCGGCTTCACAAAACCTTTTGGGAGTTTGGCGGGGCGTGGTTTGCAATCCGCCAGCCAATCAGACACAGGAAGCTTTTCTCCCCCTTCCCGTCCCTGCTCTCTAGCAGGACGGAAAGGGGGTGAAAAGGTTCTCATGAACTCATTTTAGTTCCGGCTCTTTTTGGTGTGAACGCGACATTTCGGAACTGAAGTGGGAAAGTACTGCGGTGTGAACGCGCCTAATGTAATAACGTAACCAGATGAGTGATTACAGCACCCGGTATCATTTCACACACATGTGTATCACACAGATGTAGGACTCACACACGCCTGCTATCTAACCGACAGGTCCGCATGCACTCTCCAGCCCAAACTCTAATAAGCATTCATTCACAACTAAATCAGGAGACCTTTAACGTCTAACGTCCGACTCGCTCCAGTTTGGGCATCGGCCTGTCATCAGATTGTATCTGTTGTTGCTCTAGAGGAAGTTTAGTACAATTATATTTGATGAAATCCTCCAAATCTCCACCCTCCATAATTGCGCTTGCTTCAGTTGCTTGCTCCTTCCTAACGGCGGTGAGAGAGGTGCAGTGACGCTATCTATCTTCTATCGATTAGATTTATGATTCGAAAATGATAAAAGTAGGGAGACATGTGGATATTATCCGACTGAACACAACGTGCGTTCATCTAACAGGTTCGGTTTCCACAGACCTTACTTCCAGCTATTTTCCTAAATCCTATGGAGAAATGATCCCATTGCTTTCTGTCGAGGGAACCCGAGCGCAGCTTACTTCCGGGTTTTAGGACGCGTCACTGCAACACTACGTTGATGCGATTTGATTGGATTGTGAGGCAAGGGAAGCCAGCCGCCTCTGGCTTCCCTTGGCATGGCCCTGACCAATCACAGGTTGGCAGGGCCATGACGTGAGCCTTGTCTGATCGGTCAATCCCTCCATTTGTTTTCACCAAGGGAAGCCAGATTCGGCCGGCCTCCTCTCGCAGCAGAGAGTGCAATATACTGTTTCACCATAACATGTAGAGGGGCGCTGTTTCACTCTTTATAAAACACTCAGTGAGAATGGGGGAGAGACGGGCCGGCAGCAACACGCGGCTAAGAGTCTCCGAAACTAAACAAAGTGTTTTTATTTATTTATTAAAATTATAACTACAAAAAGAATGGGTTCCCTCGGCCTCCGGGAGAAAAGGCCACTGATACACACCTGAACATCAGCCGCACGTGTCCTCTTTAAAGCACCGGTCTGTACAGCCGTAGCTCATTGGTCGAGCAAACACAAGCATCTCGGGGATCCACGCTTCACATGTACTCTCTCGATCAATCCCTCCTTCCCCCCGGCTGACGACTTGCTGCTTCAGATATTAGGAAGGCAGCTCTTTGCTCACGGTCTGATTGACATCGTCTCCTCACCAGATAGCGGGCTGACGTCCGAGAGCAGCGTCCTCCTCTCTCTCCGCAGGGCCCAGTTTGTCATCTCTGTTTCTCTTTCCCCCTCCTTTAATGCAGACGTCAGGAGGAGGACGATCTACGAGTATCATCGCGTGGAGCTGACGAAGACGAAGATCACCAACTTCACCGCCGTGGAAATGATGCCTCTAGCCAGTAAGGAGGCTTTGTTCAAACAGCCGTTCTTTCATTGTCATTTTTCACATGTTATACATAAATGCAGCCGATCGAAATGTGCCCACTCCTCTATTGCATGTATTGTCCTGAGTCGAGACCGTCCTAAACGATGTCAGGGGCTGTCAAATAATATCTATGAACAACTTTATAGCCATCAGTGTTAATACATGGACTCCTTAGTATCTGAACCCCGAACATGTTGAATACCCTAAAGTGTTATGATAGAAGTGTATAGAAGGGTCTCCAGCTCACTGCATATGTTGGGCGATTAGTAAAATTAGCATTAATTAGCATTATAACATTAGCATTAATTAGCATTATAGCGTTAATTAGCATTATAGCATTAGCATTAATTAGTATTGTAGCATTAGCATTAATTAGCATTATAGCATTAATTAGCATTATAGCATTAGCATTAATTAGCATTGTAGCATTGGCATTAATTAGCATTATAGCATTAATTAGCATTATAGCATTAACATTAATTAGCATTATAGCACGTGGACAATAGTTGGTATTTGGCCGATTCGGACAGTTTCTCAGTGGTTACGGGGGTTATCGGGGATTTCTGGAATTATCAAGATAAAGAAATTGCAGTTTTAACCAGAAAGTGGTTAAAACTCTATGTGGACTGATTCTGACTAACGAGTAGTAGTGCGACTGTGTGGACAATTATTCTTCAAATAAATAAGCAATCAGTCCGTTTCAGATAGAATAGAATTCCTTTATTGTCATCGTACCAGGTTCAACGAAATTTAAAAAAGCAATCCTCGCAGTGCATTTCCACATAAAACGAATAAATATATTATCTATATAAACATATACACATCCATACATGCCCGCACATTATTTAAATACAGTTTACAAAACAACACAGGGGATGATATTTTGCATCTCATGTTCATAAGTTAATACAACTATTACAAAGTAGTGCAGTTGGAAGTCGTAACGAGATGATCCAGAATCCCCTAAATCTCCCAAATCCACCTCAAATTCATCCAAATCAGTCCGCCTCTTTCGGGGGCGTAAACTGTCATATTTGACCCTGAAGATGTCAGAAATGGACTCGACATCCTCAATGACCCCAAAACCACTCCGAAACTGTCCAAATCAGCCAAGCCATTGTTTCACTAGTTCAGGGGTGTCAAACTCAAGGCCCGGGGGCCAAATCCGGCCCTTGACTTCATGTCATGTGGCCCCACAAGAGCTTGCAAAGAATATAATATGTTTATTTTACGGTTACATGATGATTTACAGAAGCACGTTGCCCATAAACTACATGTCCCACAATGCATCTCAAATTAGATTTTTTTTCTCAGAATTTGACTTTTTCTTAAACATTTTACTACCCTATCCGATAATAATCCAATGCAGAGGCAATAATGTAATATAATACATTATTTTATATATTTATATATAAGTTACACCCGGCCCTTTGAGTGCAGCCATAAAGCTGATGTGGCCCGCAATTAAATTGAGTTTGACGCCCCTGAACTAGTTGAACCCCCTACTATGCGTTTCTATCAACACGTTGGGGTATCCCAGCGTTCAGGACTCTATGATCTGCATATGACGTCATGTGTCGATGAGCGTTTGTTTTCCAGCACATCGATCCAGCTGTTGACCCGTTCCCTCTCCCCTCTCCAGCCTGTCTGCAGTTCACCAGCTGTGGAGAATGCATTTCCTCTCAGATCAACTTCAACTGCAGCTGGTGCCATCGCCTCAACAGGTGGGGCTGCTTTCAGGGTCAACGCACCAATAAGTCAGGTTTTAGCACCCTATTGAAATCCAGAGGGGGCCGTGAGCACGCACACACTTGAGAGCCTGGACATGTTGGTGAAGATGCACTTAAATTAGGATTAGCACGGGGGAAATGGCTCAACAGCGCCACCTAGATCAAAGCCCCATATATGGATGTATTTCGAGTGAGAAAGGCTCAGATCAGAGTGTCTTTAATATGTCTTTAATATGTCTTTAATATGTCTTTAGATGTCTTTAAGATGTCTTTAGATGTCTTTAATATGTCTTTAGATGTCTTCTCAGTGAAGATCCACTTTAATGCAACACTGAGAACAAAGCATTCATTCCTCACGTGTTTGCAGGGTATATGATCCGTTATCTAAATAGTCGGTTATACTTCTGTGGATCTCCTAATTGCTCCAGAGCATACGGAACGCTTTCGTTGACCTTCTGGAGGGATTCAAGCCGCACCGAGAGAAGACACGACAGGAGAGGAAGACTGCAACACGCACAACAAGGACTCTTTAAGAGACTGTTATTCAGTTATTAAACTTTAGTTTGATTTGTGTGTAATGCAGAAACATCCCATTGGACTTGTGGCTTCTCTTGGCTTGTACCAATGATAGAAAACACAGTATCATAAATCAAAGAGTGAAATGCAACAGTCATGGTTACGACGTGCAGACGGGTGTGTAGTCTCCTGAAAAGCCTCAGCCGTTTCCCAACTGATCCGTTTACTCCCTGAACACACGAGGCTTTCACTGGATGCAGAACCCAGACAGATGTGTCACAACATGCATCGGTGCTACGTTCCTCAGCACTCAGCTCCATAATCCTCCCTCCTCTCAAACGGTGTCCGCAGAGCGTCAGAATGTCAGAACGTCCAGCTGTCAGGACGTCCTGCTGTCAGGACGTCCAGCTGTCAGGACGTCCAGCTGTCAGGACGTCCAGCTGTCGGGACGTCCAGCTGTCAGAACGTCAGAACGTCCAGCTGTCAGGACGTCCAGCTGTCTGGACGTCCTGACAGCTGGACGTCCTGACAGCTGGACGTCCTGACAGCAGGACGTCCAGCTGTCAGAACGTCAGAACGTCCAGCTGTCAGGACGTCCAGCTGTCAGGACGTCAGAACGTCCAGCTGTCAGAACGTCAGAGCGTCCAGCTGTCAGAGCGTCCAGCTGTCAGGACGTCCAGCTGTCAGAGCGTCCAGCTGTCAGAGCGTCCAGCTGTCAGAGCGTCCAGCTGTCAGAGCGTCCAGCTGTCAGAGCGTCCAGCTGTCGGGATGTTCTCGGGGAGACACTTCTGTAGCGGCTCAAATATGATCTTTGCTTTGAAGTGCTCTTTGAAGTGCTCTCAGGGAGGAGGAGCTGAGGTCGGCTGAACAGGTGTGAGCTGAATGAGATGCTCTCAGACGGCTTCAGCTCCGTGGCTCCCAGGTGGCTCTGACACTGACCGAGTGGACGCATCCGGATGTCCAAAGGGACACATGTCCTGCATTAAAGAGGCCCTATGCGGCTTTAGGGTGTGTGTGTAGAGCAGGGGTCAAACACAAACACACCGTGGGCCAACATCAACACATGGGCACCGTTAGGGAAAGTATTGACCTAGACTCCTAGATAGGATGTACAGGACCGACCCTGACGTTTGTTTATCTCCTTTAAGGACACAGGCTGCTTGAGCCATAATGTTATTGTTCCCATTCTGTGACCGGGCACCACGAGGTCACAGATGGTCTGTGTTGTGGGCGCACTGGGACACTTCCTTCTTTGTTGTGGGCGCACTGGGACACTTCCTTCTCTGCTGTTTGTGGACTCCAAGGTCTGACATATTCGAGGACACAAGTGACTCAGTGTGCCCAACTGTCCAAGCTATCTTATCAGACATGTTGATTCCTCTGTGAAGCCAGTTCAACGGGCTGACGAGAGAGAGGCGCTCCAGACTTGACGTGGAACTCCCCCGTGCGGTCAGACCGTGGCTGTGGGACCGTGATGTGAACCTCTCCGGCCGTAACTCCAAATGAACCTCCCACTGCATGCTGCACAGAGGTTTCCCTTACAGGTGCTAGTGGAGGGCCGGACTGGTTCAATGCTTACTGCAGAACTTATTGAAATGAACTTGTTGCACATATTAAACCTGGAACTAACAAAGCTTCACTTATTGCTATAAAAACCATAAATAATCAGCTGCATTCATTTCTCACGGCTCTATCTGCAGCTTCTCCAGAGTCACTTCTTATGAGTACATTTCCCCACAGGCCGACAACAGCTTCAACAAAACTATTCCCCTCAGAGAGAAACCAAACATGTCCCTGCTGTCGAGAGAGAAAGTGCAGAAGGAAGCATCCTTTGAAGTCAGTGTGCTGCTCTGATGCTAGCTCAGACACTTGGCGTCTCATCTCGGGAGCAAGGTCATCAATGTTTGGGGTCCGGCTCTGAGCGGAGGAGACCCTCAGGATGGAGGGAAGGTGCAATATACCGGCGGGCCAGATCTAATAGCGATTAGAAATTATCCTGCGGGCCGAAATTAAATCCACCGCGGCCCTGATTTGGCCCCCGGGCCTCGAGTTTGACACATGTGCTGTAGAATGGTCTGCAAACGCTAAAATCCATGTTTTCACCTCCAGGAAATCCACAGAAATATAATCAGCAAGTGTTTGATGACAGATTCATGTAATATACATCTTGCAAAAATGTCTAAAATGTGGAGATTTTAAGTTTTTCTCTGTTTTATATCAAATTAAAGAAGATATGTTGAGACGCATTTAAAGACATATTTTGGATTTTTAAGGGCGTTTATCACCGTTTTCTAGCTAAACTTAAACATCTCGCACACAAACACGTTTCAGCCTCTCTGTTTTATACCGTTGAAGTGGATATCGTTGGGTATTTAAAGACGAGATCATTGAAGCTGCTCACATTAAACCTTAGAGACTTCCAGAGACGCGCTAACCGACAGAATGCGGACATGCTTCCCCTCGGCGACGTCATGGAGACACGCTGCATGCTTTGAGCACTGATCTCATTAAGCTGCATTCTAATTGGCTTCCTCGCTGTGTTAATGTCTCCCTCTTTGTACCCTGCCCTTCCTTTGAAGCACGCTTTAAAGCAGGTGCTAATTCAAACCGGGGGGTTAACGAGAGGCGCGGAGAGAACGACCCGACGAGCTGAGAGGTTCCGGCGAGGTCACGGGACGTTGACTTTCTCAAAAGTACTGATATAAACCCGGTAACTGTTGGTGTTCAGACGGAGGGTAGTCAAGGCAACGTCTGAAGGGCGCGCGGCTCAGAGACACGGCCTTACAGGGAGTGCTGCAGGTACCTGAATGCACCAGGGAGGGGTTTGAGGACCCCGTGAGCCTCTCCGAAAGCACGGTTATGGCCAGTTACGGTCCTGTTTCGCCATAAATCTCCTTTCCTCGCCCAAAACGAAGGACCTCGGTGTCAAATCGTAAGTTTCTGGCGGCGTAGAAACCACAGTGAGACGTCAGGAATTACCCAGAATGCATTAGTACTAGGGATGGGAACGATTCATCGAATATTCGAATATTAGAAATTATTCAGGTGTTGGAAAATGAGAATATGAGTTACGAATATTTTTATTGTAATTTTTCTTTTCAGTTTGTTGTTGTTGGGAAGGATGCCTAAGTTGATTACATACGATCGAGTGGAATCGTCCAGTGCCGTAGCTGAGGGTGTCCGGTCTAAAGGTGCTCCGCTCTCGGCCGCTCCCAGCGGGCGGAGCTGCAGCTGCTGATCTCTCTCTCTCTGTCCGGTTAGACTTCACTCGCCTTTATGTCCAAATCCATCAGATCTAGTTCTAGCCAATGATACGGCTGCTGCCCCTCCCCACAGCAGACCACGCAGACCCAGATCCCAGCTGAGAGGGTCTTCTCTACAGCTGGCCCGAATCGCCTCCGCACCGCCTCTCCCCTGCATGCTGCGCATCGGCCCTGTTACAGGTTGTTGATCTCTGTTGTCACGGGTTACGTTACCCTGACCCTTTATGCTGTGCGTGTTTGATCCCTCTTTAAAAACCAAGTGATGTTTTTAGCATGAGGGGACAGGAAGTCTCACTCGACTTCCTGTCCCTCTCGGGAGGTCACGTATCCAACAGGGACAGGAAGTCTCACTCGACTTCCTGTCCCTCTCGGGAGGTCACGTATCCAACAGGGACAGGAAGTCTCACTCGACTTCCTGTTCCTCTCGGGAGGTCACGTATCCAACAGGGACAGGAAGTCTCACTCGACTTCCTGTCCCTCTCGGGAGGTCACGTATCCAACAGGGACAGGAAGTCTCATTCGACTTCCTGTCCCTCTCGGGAGGTCACGTATCCAACAGGGACAGGAAGTCTCACTCGACTTCCTGTCCCTCTCGGGAGGTTTAGAGAAAGCAGTCTGGGATCAAACTGAGGAAATAAGAGAAACGGACGATTCGAGAGAAGATGGAGATGGACTGCTTTACGTGCGGCTATTGTTATGTGTTATTAGCACACAGCTAAGGTCGTTGTCGTTCGAGTGCATTTCTCTCTACGTCGCCCAGCTGCAACGAGCAATACTGAGCAGTCGGCCCGACAGATTAAAAGGGATCTGCTTTGCAAAGTAAGACGGGAACCTGTGGGCGAGTCACGGAGGATTAGCCTCTCTCTTATTTCCAGCACCCGTTTCTCCCGTTCAGACGGGGCAGATCTGAGAGGCCGTCCATCGCCCTACCGTTAAAGAGACACGCGTTATCGAACCGCTCCCAAAGAAACGACATCCTGAGGAGCGAGCGGTCGATAGCACTTCCAAGCCCTCGAGACGCGCATCCGAACGACGCGACAGAAGGATGCTCGTTCGTCTCCTCTCCACCTGGACGCACCTGAACAGATGTGCTCTTCTCCTGGCCCTCTCGCCTCGAGGAAACATCCGTCGGTTCCACCTGAACTTCATTCCTGCCTCTCGTTGTAAACCTCACCGCCGGGCGTAGAAAGTAGGACCCTGACTTTGTTTTTGAACTTTTTTAAATCTGTCCCGTCTTTGTTTCGTGTTGATATTTCCAGTTAGAGCGTCACCAGCTTCATCGACCTTTGCCTGCCAAAGAAACGGCCTTCAGGCTTTTAGGTGAAGTGTTCTTAAGTCATGACACTTAAAGCTGAGACATAACCCTTTGATCTCCAATGTGGGATTACTTTATCCACAAAAAGCCATATGTGGGACTTTACGTTGATGTTTGGAGCTGTGAGCGGTCTCATCAGCGGTCGTGGCGAAGTCGATAGGGACTGGAAGGTCACCAGTTCAAGTCCCGGCAAGACCAAGTGCTACCGAGGTGTCCCTGAGCAAGGCAGCCCTACACGGCTCCCCGGGCGCCGTGCATACTGGCAGCACACTGCTCCTAACCGTACTGGCAACCTTGAGACCTCAGAAATCGGGAGCATTTCAAAACCACCGCGGAGGGGGGGGTGCTAGTGGATCGCCGGAGCGGTATTTTAGATTAACATTAACTTGCGGCCGGTAGCAGCATCCTTGATGGATGTGTGGGCTGGACCTGTATTCGGACCGGAAAGGAGGAGCAGAGGGTCGAGTTGTCGATTCCTGTTCTGTTTGCTGTGACTATCTGCCTCACCCTCTCAGACTTTCAGTCGCGCGCGCTACTAAAGAGACGCGCTACCATGGAAACCAAACAATGGTGTAGCTGTATTAAAGTCAGAGTGGAAACAGTCCTGAGTAAATCTGATTTTGTCAGAAATGCGGGAGAGATGTGACGCCGGGAGAGGGCGGTGAGACCGGGAGAGGGCGGTGAGACCGGGAGAGGGCGGTGAGACCGGGAGAGGGCGGTGAGACCGGGAGAGGGCGGTGAGACCGGGAGAGGGCGGTGAGACCGGGAGAGGGCGGTGAGACCGGGAGGGTTGGCGAGTGTGCCCATAACACCAGGATGCGTCAAATGCAGAGAAACCGTTTCGTTACATAGAACCTGTCCTAGGTAATGACAATAAGTTCAATCTTCACTCTCAGCGTGTGAACGTGGACACGGGTCCAAGATGCGCGGCCGACCACAAGGGGTTAAATAGTAACTCATGTTTAAATGACAACAGGCCATCGCTGATGAGATGGCTGGATGTCTTTAGACTAGTCAGACGGATACCACACGTTAGCTGACCTGGAAGTAGAAGCTAACGTTTACTCACTAGGCAACTGGCTTGGCCTCTGGTTAACTGGTTATTATAAAGTGTCCTCGTCTCATAGTGGAGACTCTACAGAGTATTCAAGTGTCCTCAGATGAGAGGACGCTTTGACCCAGAAGTGGGCGAAGTATTGGCGCTGAATAAGGTGAATATGAAGCTTCTTCTTTGTGACTAAAGGTGAGTCTCGTCTCCCCTCAGATGCTCCAGTGGATTCGACCGCCATCGGCAGGACTGGGTGGACAACAGCTGTCCGGATGAGGTGAGACGGCAGATAACGCTAACGAGACATAATAATCGAACAGTAAACGGTGTGTTGGAGCTAACGCACGTCATGTCTCCTCACAGACGAAGGACAAAATGTGTGACATCGTGGACACCACGCATCTCTACCCCTCCACCGCCTCCACCGCCTCCAGAACTACAGCCAGGATCAGAGAGGCGACTGGGGGGGCGACGGGCTCCACCGCCCAGTCACCAACCAGCGTTCCCACTGAAGGTAAGTGTTGGGAACATCCTGAGTGTCCTCCTCCAACGTGAGAGCAGCATGCTAACAAGGGTACCAGCTGCAGCTGTGAGCATGACAGGATGTGTGATGACCTGGAAGAGCATCAGTTTTCAAAGTTTTCAAAAAAAGTCATTTTAAGAAAAAGTCGGATTTTTTTGAAAAAAGTCGGAATTTTTTGAAAAAAGTCGGAATTTTTTGAAAAAAGTCGGAATTTTTTGAAAAAAGTCGGATTTTGAGGAAAAGTCAGAATTGTACGATTTGGAGAAATTCTAGATTTTCAGAAAAAAGCCAACAAATGTTGTCGTGTTGTGACTCCTTCCCTCTGGAGAGGATCCCAGACACACGGATCCTGAGGTGAAGCTCGAGCCGGAGACGAGGGAGAGTCTCTAACAGTAAATGTTGTAAAAGCTTCGACTGAAGAACAAAGCGAGTCTCGTCCAAACTGAACATGTGTACTTTATATTAATATAATCCCAACAAGGAGGGTGGAAGGCGGGGAGGGAGCGTGCTTGAATATATAGCTGTCCACTTATAACAGACAATGCATCCAGATGGGAGGCCCCAGCTGTGTCTGTCCTTCCTCGGGGTGAATTAGACCCGGCGACGCCGACCCGTGGTCATCCATCTCTCTATTCCTTTTCTGTAATAATGGATCCGTGATTCTCCTCCTGCCTCGTCCTCTTTAACGGGTTCTCAGCGTGATTACGGAGCGTTGGCTTTCAGCGTTTCACCAATGTACCTTTTTCTGAAGGCTGAGCTTAAAGTGGAATTAGATTCAGCGCCTGCTTTTGTCACGGTTTGGGAGTTTAGTGGAGTCGGGCGCTCTGATCCAGGTATTGATTTGTATTAGAGCTTGTTTTATTACCCGGATCTCATCTCTCTCTCTCTTTATATCCGCTGGCTCTTTCTCGCGGGGGGAAAAGGGCCGATCTGACGTTATATTACGGTTAGTCGAAAAGAGAATGGAGCTTTCTTACGTTTAGTCAAATATACCCCATCATTTCACAAAAGGCCCTCGCTTGGCGTTATATTCCTGTAAGGCTAAAATAAACATGTCTTAAAGGTGGGGGAGGTCATTCACTCCAGATACACTTGTTGTTATATTCCATGGAATGCTCTCAACGTCCCGACAGCAATGAATATCTGAAGTGCTCGACCAATCATCTGAGCCGGCTAGTGACTGGATGGCCTACCTGCCTGTCAGCCTTCCATCTGGGCACACACTGATCTCTGCCCTCATTGGTCATGTGCGCGTTCGTGTGTGTTGGGGGAGGGGCTCTGTGAGGAAGTGGCAGATTTGTTCCGGTTGTGTATTTTCAGATTCCAGCCACTCGAGCTGGTTTCTCCAGAATGACCTACCCCACCTTTAATATCTATTTTTAACGATGTTCCCTTTTACTGTTTACTTCCTGTGTTGTTAAATTAACCAGAACTTCTTTCTGCGCACACAGTCCTCCTTAGTACGTGTTGTATAGTTGGGTATAGTACGTGTTGTATAGTTGGGTATAGTACGTGTTGTATAGTTAGGTATAGCACGTGTTGTATAGTTGGGTATAGCACGTGTTGTATAGTTAGGTATAGCACGTGTTGTATAGTTGGGTATAGCACGTGTTGTATAGTTAGGTATAGTACGTGTTGTATAGTTAGGTATAGTACGTGTTGTATAGTTGGGTATAGTACGTGTTGTATAGTTGGGTATAGCACGTGTTGTATAGTTGGGTATAGCACGTGTTGTATAGTTGGGTATAGTACGTGTTGTATAGTTGGGTATAGTACGTGTTGTATAGTTGGGTATAGTACGTGTTGTATAGTTGGGTATAGTACGTGTTGTATAGTTGGGTATAGCACGTGTTGTATAGTTGGGTATAGCACGTGTTGTATAGTTGGGTATAGTACGTGTTGTATAGTTGGGTATAGTACGTGTTGTATAGTTAGGTATAGCACGTGTTGTATAGTTGGGTATAGCACGTGTTGTATAGTTGGGTATAGTACGTGTTGTATAGTTGGGTATAGTACGTGTTGTATAGTTGGGTATAGCACGTGTTGTATAGTTGGGTATAGCACGTGTTGTATAGTTGGGTATAGTACGTGTTGTATAGTTGGGTATAGCACGTGTTGTATAGTTGGGTATAGTACGTGTTGTATAGTTGGGTATAGCACGTGTTGTATAGTTGGGTATAGCACGTGTTGTATAGTTGGGTATAGCACGTGTTGTATAGTTGGGTATAGTACGTGTTGTATAGTTGGGTATAGCACGTGTTGTATAGTTGGGTATAGCACGTGTTGTATAGTTGGGTATAGCACGTGTTGTATAGTTGGGTATAGTACGTGAGCACGTGTTGTATAGTTGGGTATAGTACGTGTTGTATAGTTGGGTATAGTACGTGTTGTATAGTTAGGTATTGTACGTGTTGTATAGTTGGGTATAGTACGTGTTGTATAGTTGGGTATAGCACGTGTTGTATAGTTAGGTATAGTACGTGTTGGATAGTTAGGTATAGTACGTGTTGTATAGTTGGGTATAGTACGTGTTGTATAGTTGGGTATAGTACGTGTTGTATAGTTGGGTATAGCACGTGTTGTATAGTTGGGTATAGTACGTGTTGTATAGTTGGGTATAGTACGTGTTGTATAGTTGGGTATAGTACGTGTTGTATAGTTGGGTATAGCACGTGTTGTATAGTTGGGTATAGCACGTGTTGTATAGTTGGGTATAGTACGTGTTGTATAGTTGGGTATAGTACGTGTTGTATAGTTGGGTATAGTACGTGTTGTATAGTACGTGTTGTATAGTTGGGTATAGCACGTGTTGTATAGTTAGGTATAGCACGTGTTGTATAGTTGGGTATAGTACGTGTTGTATAGTTGGGTATAGTACGTGTTGTATAGTTAGGTATAGCACGTGTTGTATAGTTGGGTATAGCACGTGTTGTATAGTTGGGTATAGCACGTGTTGTATAGTTGGGTATAGTACGTGTTGTATAGTTGGGTATAGCACGTGTTGTATAGTTGGGTATAGCACGTGTTGTATAGTTGGGTATAGCACGTGTTGTATAGTTGGGTATAGTACGTGAGCACGTGTTGTATAGTTGGGTATAGTACGTGTTGTATAGTTGGGTATAGTACGTGTTGTATAGTTAGGTATAGTACGTGTTGTATAGTTAGGTATAGTACGTGTTGTATAGTTAGGTATAGTACGTGTTGGATAGTTAGGTATAGTACGTGTTGTATAGTTGGGTATAGTACGTGTTGTATAGTTGGGTATAGCACGTGTTGTATAGTTGGGTATAGTACGTGTTGTATAGTTGGGTATAGCACGTGTTGTATAGTTAGGTATAGCACGTGTTGTATAGTTGGGTATAGTACGTGTTGTATAGTTGGGTATAGTACGTGTTGTATAGTTAGGTATAGCACGTGTTGTATAGTTGGGTATAGCACGTGTTGTATAGTTGGGTATAGTACGTGTTGTATAGTTGGGTATAGTACGTGTTGTATAGTTGGGTATAGTACGTGTTGTATAGTTGGGTATAGCACGTGTTGTATAGTTGGGTATAGTACGTGTTGTATAGTTGGGTATAGTACGTGTTGTATAGTTGGGTATAGCACGTGTTGTATAGTTGGGTATAATACGTGTTGTATAGTTAGGTATAATACGTGTTGTATAGTTGGGTATAGTACGTGTTGTATAGTTGGGTATAGTACGTGTTGTATAGTTGGGTATAGTACGTGTTGTATAGTTAGGTATAATACGTGTTGTATAGTTGGGTATAGTACGTGTTGTATAGTTGGGTATAGTACGTGTTGTATAGTTGGGTATAGTACGTGTTGTATAGTTGGGTATAGCACGTGTTGTATAGTTGGGTATAGCACGTGTTGTATAGTTGGGTATAGTACGTGTTGTATAGTTGGGTATAGTACGTGTTGTATAGTTAGGTATAGCACGTGTTGTATAGTTGGGTATAGCACGTGTTGTATAGTTGGGTATAGTACGTGTTGTATAGTTGGGTATAGTACGTGTTGTATAGTTGGGTATAGCACGTGTTGTATAGTTGGGTATAGCACGTGTTGTATAGTTGGGTATAGTACGTGTTGTATAGTTGGGTATAGCACGTGTTGTATAGTTGGGTATAGTACGTGTTGTATAGTTGGGTATAGCACGTGTTGTATAGTTGGGTATAGCACGTGTTGTATAGTTGGGTATAGCACGTGTTGTATAGTTGGGTATAGTACGTGTTGTATAGTTGGGTATAGCACGTGTTGTATAGTTGGGTATAGCACGTGTTGTATAGTTGGGTATAGCACGTGTTGTATAGTTGGGTATAGTACGTGAGCACGTGTTGTATAGTTGGGTATAGTACGTGTTGTATAGTTGGGTATAGTACGTGTTGTATAGTTAGGTATTGTACGTGTTGTATAGTTGGGTATAGTACGTGTTGTATAGTTGGGTATAGCACGTGTTGTATAGTTAGGTATAGTACGTGTTGGATAGTTAGGTATAGTACGTGTTGTATAGTTGGGTATAGTACGTGTTGTATAGTTGGGTATAGTACGTGTTGTATAGTTGGGTATAGCACGTGTTGTATAGTTGGGTATAGTACGTGTTGTATAGTTGGGTATAGTACGTGTTGTATAGTTGGGTATAGTACGTGTTGTATAGTTGGGTATAGCACGTGTTGTATAGTTGGGTATAGCACGTGTTGTATAGTTGGGTATAGTACGTGTTGTATAGTTGGGTATAGTACGTGTTGTATAGTTGGGTATAGTACGTGTTGTATAGTACGTGTTGTATAGTTGGGTATAGCACGTGTTGTATAGTTAGGTATAGCACGTGTTGTATAGTTGGGTATAGTACGTGTTGTATAGTTGGGTATAGTACGTGTTGTATAGTTAGGTATAGCACGTGTTGTATAGTTGGGTATAGCACGTGTTGTATAGTTGGGTATAGCACGTGTTGTATAGTTGGGTATAGTACGTGTTGTATAGTTGGGTATAGCACGTGTTGTATAGTTGGGTATAGCACGTGTTGTATAGTTGGGTATAGCACGTGTTGTATAGTTGGGTATAGTACGTGAGCACGTGTTGTATAGTTGGGTATAGTACGTGTTGTATAGTTGGGTATAGTACGTGTTGTATAGTTAGGTATAGTACGTGTTGTATAGTTAGGTATAGTACGTGTTGTATAGTTAGGTATAGTACGTGTTGGATAGTTAGGGTATAGTACGTGTTGTATAGTTGGGTATAGTACGTGTTGTATAGTTGGGTATAGCACGTGTTGTATAGTTGGGTATAGTACGTGTTGTATAGTTGGGTATAGCACGTGTTGTATAGTTAGGTATAGCACGTGTTGTATAGTTGGGTATAGTACGTGTTGTATAGTTGGGTATAGTACGTGTTGTATAGTTAGGTATAGCACGTGTTGTATAGTTGGGTATAGCACGTGTTGTATAGTTGGGTATAGTACGTGTTGTATAGTTGGGTATAGTACGTGTTGTATAGTTGGGTATAGTACGTGTTGTATAGTTGGGTATAGCACGTGTTGTATAGTTGGGTATAGTACGTGTTGTATAGTTGGGTATAGTACGTGTTGTATAGTTGGGTATAGCACGTGTTGTATAGTTGGGTATAGTACGTGTTGTATAGTTAGGTATAATACGTGTTGTATAGTTGGGTATAGTACGTGTTGTATAGTTGGGTATAGTACGTGTTGTATAGTTGGGTATAGTACGTGTTGTATAGTTAGGTATAATACGTGTTGTATAGTTGGGTATAGTACGTGTTGTATAGTTGGGTATAGTACGTGTTGTATAGTTGGGTATAGTACGTGTTGTATAGTTGGGTATAGTACGTGTTGTATAGTTGGGTATAGTACGTGTTGTATAGTTGGGTATAATACGTGTTGTATAGTTGGGTATAGTACGTGTTGTATAGTTGGGTATAGTACGTGTTGTATAGTTAGGGTATAATACGTGTTGTATAGTTGGGTATAGTACGTGTTGTATAGTTGGGTATAGTACGTGTTGTATAGTTGGGTATAGTACGTGTTGTATAGTTGGGTATAGCACGTGTTGTATAGTTGGGTATAGTACGTGTTGTATAGTTGGGTATAGTACGTGTTGTATAGTTGGGTATAGTACGTGTTGTATAGTTAGGTATAGTACGTGTTGTATAGTTAGGTATAGTACGTGTTGTATAGTTGGGTATAGTACGTGTTGTATAGTTGGGTATAGCACGTGTTGTATAGTTGGGTATAGCACGTGTTGTATAGTTGGGTATAGTACGTGTTGTATAGTTGGGTATAGTACGTGTTGTATAGTTGGGTATAGTACGTGTTGTATAGTTGGGTATAGTACGTGTTGTATAGTTGGGTATAGCACGTGTTGTATAGTTGGGTATAGCACGTGTTGTATAGTTGGGTATAGTACGTGTTGTATAGTTGGGTATAGTACGTGTTGTATAGTTAGGTATAGCACGTGTTGTATAGTTGGGTATAGCACGTGTTGTATAGTTGGGTATAGTACGTGTTGTATAGTTGGGTATAGTACGTGTTGTATAGTTGGGTATAGCACGTGTTGTATAGTTGGGTATAGCACGTGTTGTATAGTTGGGTATAGTACGTGTTGTATAGTTGGGTATAGCACGTGTTGTATAGTTGGGTATAGTACGTGTTGTATAGTTGGGTATAGCACGTGTTGTATAGTTGGGTATAGCACGTGTTGTATAGTTGGGTATAGCACGTGTTGTATAGTTGGGTATAGTACGTGTTGTATAGTTGGGTATAGCACGTGTTGTATAGTTGGGTATAGCACGTGTTGTATAGTTGGGTATAGCACGTGTTGTATAGTTGGGTATAGTACGTGAGCACGTGTTGTATAGTTG
>CM070448.1:2150729-2240729 GCA_036324595.1 Champsocephalus gunnari | reverse complement strand
ATATATTTTCAGAGATTTCAACCTGGTGGGGTTTGACTGTTTAGGCCTTTGTATTTCCATCCTTTCCCTTCATCGTGTTGTTTTCACAGAGGGAGGGGCACAGCAGGACAAATGATGAATGGACTGTTCCACTGCAGAGAGGCCGGGGGGGGGGTCAGTGGGACTGGGTTCATTCCAGTGGAAGATGGGAGGGGGGTTTCTCAATGGGTGATGGGCACACTCTTTTCTACGGAGGAGGACAAGGGCCACACGACTGAGAAGAATTCTGAGAAGTCTGAATTGTACGAGATAAAAGTGTATTCTGAAGAAGTTTGAATTCTGAAACATTTCAGGAAAAAAAATCTGAATTTTGAGGAAAAAATTCTGATAAAAGTCGGAATTCTATGAAATTTTTTTGAAATTCTGAGAAAGATGGTTGAAAAAGTTGGAATTCTGGAGAGAGCAACATTTAAATTCTGAGAAAAATGATTTATTCTGGAGAAAAATTCAGAAAAAAGGTCGAAATTCAGAGAGAAATGTTTGCAAAAAAGTCGGAATTTGGAGAGAAAAAAATTGAAATTTATTAAAAATATTTATTCGGAAAAAAGAAAGTCAGAAAAAAATTGGAATTCTGAATTCAGAACGCGAAGAAAGAAAATAACACGTGGCCCGAATCCTCCTCCGTGCTTTCCCCCACATCATGATACCATTTCTATTTTTTTACTTTTTGCCGTTTCCTTCTCATCACTGCCGTCGCCATTTTGTCCCCGGCTAGAGTTTGCACTTTTAATTTCTTCATGTGTTTCTAATGCAAAAAGACAAGACAGGCGCTTGTGAGTGTGTGAATGCTGAGTGTATTTTCTAAGAGTGTGTGAGTGTGTGACTTTGAAGAAGAAGACCTGCTTTATGGGTGAGTATTTTTGAGCACAGGTTTCTGATTCATCCGAAGAACAGAAAACACACTGGTTGGGAGTTTTTGGGGGTGTGTTCCAACATCACGTTAGTGTAAATACCGAGGCCAAAACATCAGATTCAGGAACTCGTGTCGGACAGCAGTTCAGAAGCTCTTAATGTTTTATCAGTGGCCTTGCTTTCTCTACTTTTTTACTTAATTCCCATCATCATCACGCAGACGTTCAGATCTCCCGTCCAACGATCGTAAAACCAATGATTGTAGAACCTGGACTTCTACTGAGAAATAAAGCGTGCAATATTACCCGTTTGGTTTGACACTGTAAATACAATTTAATTTTATATGAACCACTTGTCATCACATTACGACCAAAGACTAATCGGCATCTTGTTTTCAGATATTTACCTCAAGGCGAGAAAAACCATCAAGAAACTAAAATAACGACTTTTTTCAACTCTTTGTTTACCGTTAAGCACGTGCGATGATTTGACAGCTGACAATTCTATCATTAATATTAAAGACATTAAAATAACATTTGCACCCGATAACAACAGCTCCTTGCCTCCTCCCCCAAATCTAAGGCTTTAAATCAATGGCTTTCTGAATGTGGTTTTGGTTGTGAGACTGAAATAAGATATTTTAACGTAACGGCGGTTGCTAACAAGAGTCTGAACGTCATCAAGCCCAACGTTAGCCACCTTTAGCTTAGCGGTGGATACGTGAATATATATAGAAAATACGTCCTCCCTGCACCACTCTACTTCTCAGGCGGTAGGTCGACTTTAACATCGAGAGTTAAACATTAAAAACCACATATCTAGTTGGTTAATCTGCACGTTTGAAAACATAAATGGGCGGACACAAAGGGGGCGGAGCTTAACTAACTGACACCTTCCATTTAAACACAATCGCCAAAAACCAAATCAATGACTTTCTGGCTGTTGTTCCGTTTGTTTTCTCACAAACGGCTGCTTTTCAAACCCTCTTGTTTACCCTCTCCGTGGCGCTGTTCGGAAGCAGGAGGGGCAGAATATATATCACGGCAAAGGGTCAGGGTCTAACATCTGCTTCTTGACACCACCTGAAACTCCGTGCTTTATAGCCGCTGTCCGGACGCTTTCACCCCTTCTTCCTGTACAGGTGACCTATCGCGAGACTCCAAATCACTCCGCATCATATCCGTCTGTGATTCCTGTAACTCCTGTTGTTTTGATTACATTTGAAATAATAAACAATGTTGTTAAAATCAGAAATCCCTCGAGCATCACTTGGCTCTGTTCTGCACGAACCTGCTGTCATTCAGATACAAACATGCCTTTCAGTCAGACCAGGACGGATTGTCCCCCAGCTTCCTGCAGACACTTTGCTTTTTAAACCGCGTCCTTTTAGACTTTAAATCATCTCAACGAGAGACGGAGATGAATGTGTGCAGATAGCAGCTGCTCCCCTGCAGAAGAGGAGATAACAACACGACGACAGAGAGAGGGAATATTATCGACCGTTTAGAGTTAGAAGCATGAAAAGATATAGCGTGTGTGTGTGTGTGTGTATAAATAGTTCCCATATCAACTTATATTAAATATATATATTGTATATTATATTAATATATTGCTGCTGTAAACGGGTATATGAACATGTTGAGGCTCTGCTGCCACCTAGTGTCGACTCAGAGTAACTGCTCTTCACAAAGGAGCTCATAGTCCATTCATCAACTGTTTTAAAGGTTCATTAATAATTTAAAGCTTAATATTCCCTAGTTCCCAAGTATGCTTTAATTGTTGGCTAATTAAAATAATTTGAATAATATATTTTTATAAACTGGTGACGATTTAAAATAAATAAAAATGACTGTTTGAAAAATACATTTAAAAATGAAAAATAATATATATTTATATTGTTAGTGATTTAAAAAATAAACGTTTAAATATATTGCTTTACTGTTGGTTAATTAAAAAATACTATAATAATAATTACAATATTAATACAAATTAAATGCATTTTTTAAACTAAATTACTAAGAAATTAATGGATAATAAAGAACACGTTAAGCTGTGTGTGTGTGTGTGTGTGTGTGTGTGTTTAAACCCCCCGCTGAAGAACGAGTCGTCACGTATTCAACGAACAGGAACCAACCATTTGGTCAAAACGTTTATTTGGACCGAAAAGAAGAACGTTTCACAACACAGTGCATTTCTAACGATCTACTGGGACACATCAGCTGCCCTCCGACCCACACCTGAGGCTCCGTGTGTGTGTGTGTGTGTGTGTCACAGTGTCTACAGCATTCCTACGATAACAAGCGTTCAGTCGGTTTTAAAGAGTTCACGCTTTAATGTTCACACTGCCTGTTTTCACCCTCCGTCTGAAACCAGAGCCCTTTACATGCAGAATAATGCCTCTTTAGATCCTGGGCTTCAGGAGCGTATTGCATTTCAAAGATACGTCGGTGACGAAGGGTTCAGATTCAAGCCAGGACCCGATCGACACCGCGTGCACTAAAGCTGCACGAGAACACACACAGTTTCAGGGCGGTCAAACGAGTCGCCAGAAGTTCATGAAGCGAGGGGTGTGTGTGTGTGTGTGTCGAGCGCTAACATGAGGTGACGAGAGACCGGGTGTGTCCACGCAGCTCAGAGCCGGCACAGCCTCTGGCACCACCCTGAGATGAGCATGCTTCCAGCTTCAGATCGGTTCTCAGATTCATTCATTTGGTCGATAGAATGTCCTTTAAATGCAAAACATAATCCTCCGTCTGTTTCAAAGCCACGATGGACCTCCGGACATTTCTCATCTTCTCAAATTAGGAACAAAAATAAACATATTTAGTTTTTAACACAAAATCCTGCAAAAATAGATAAATGTAGAAGCTCCAACAAGTCACTTCTAACATGAACAAGTCTAACCCTCCCTCTGCCCCCTCACCGCTAAGAGCACTCAGATGATAAGAATCGATAACCGGCTTTAGAGGCACGAGAAAAGCATTTAAGGTTTGGTCACAACAAACAGGAATCAGTTCCAGAACATATCACATTATTGACTTTAGTAACAGTCGAGTAGTGCACGTTGAAGGATGCAGTCTGAAGGATGCAGTCTGAAGGATGCACGTTGAAGGATGCAGTCTGAAGGATGCACGTTGAAGGATGCACGTTGAAGGATGCAGTCTGAAGGATGCACGTTGAAGGATGCAGTCTGAAGGATGCACGTTGAAGGATGCAGTCTGAAGGATGCACGTTGAAAGATGCAGTCTGAAGGATGCACGTTGAAGGATGCAGTCTGAAGGAGGCACGTTGAAGGATGCACGTTGAAGGATGCAGTCTGAAGGATGCACGTTGAAGGATGCGGTCTGAAGGATGCACGTTGAAGGATGCAGTCTGAAGGATGCAGTCTGAAGGATGCGAGGATGCGATCTGAAGGATGCTGTCTGAAGGATGCAGTCTGAAGGATGCGAGGATGCGGTCTGAAGGATGCAGTCTGAAGGATGCAGTCTGAAGGATGCGATCTGAAGGATGCGGTCTGAAGGATGCAGTCTGAAGGATGCGAGGATGCGGTCTGAAGGATGCAGAAAGGCCTCGTCGTCACGGAAACAACAAACGGATAAACATCAAATGTTTGAAAAGATAAATGAAAGCCGTCTCACTGTTTTCACTCTCAGTGAAATCTCTGTTACCCTTTCCCTCCAATCAGAAGCAGCTTCAGAGCGTCAGAGCGATCCGATTGGCCCGCCATCGGAGACGTTAGTCTGGAATCAAACAGAGGGATTATTAATACAGATCTAGAGGGGACATATTATTAAACATGTAGTGTCTCTACTGGGACATGATGTCTCCACTGGGAATGTCTACTGGGCCATGTCTCCACTGGGACATGATGTCTCCACTGGGCCATGATGTCTCCACTGGGACATGTCTCTACTGGGCCATGTCTCCACTGGGACATGATGTCTCCACTGGGCCATGATGTCTCCACTGGGACATGTCTCTACTGGGCCATGTCTCCACTGGGACATGATGTCTCCACTGGGACATGATGTCTCCACTGGGACATGTCTCCACTGGGACATGATGTCTCCACTGGGACATGATGTCTCCACTGGGCCATCATGTCTCCACTGGGCCATCATGTCTCCACTGGGACATGTCTCTACTGGGCCATGATGTCTCTACTGGGCCGCCATGTCTCCACTGGGACATGATGTCTCGACTGGGCCATCATGTCTCCACTGGGACATGTCTCTACTGGGCCATGTCTCTACTGGGCCATGATGTCTCTACTGGGCCATCATGTCTCCACTGGGCCATCATGTCTCCACTGGGCCATCATGTCTCCACTGGGCCATGATGTCTCTACTGGGCCATCATGTCTCTACTGGGCCATCATGTCTCTACTGGGCCATGATGTCTCCACTGGGACATGATGTCTCCACTGGGCCATCATGTCTCCACTGGGCCATCATGTCTCCACTGGGCCATCATGTCTCCACTGGGCATCATGTCTCCACTGGGCCATCATGTCTCCACTGGGACATCATGTCTCCACTGGGCCATCATGTCTCCACTGGGACATCATGTCTCCACTGGGCCATCATGTCTCCACTGGGACATGTTGTCTCCACTGGGCCATCATGTCTCCACTGGGACATCATGTCTCCACTGGGCCATCATGTCTCCACTGGGACATGTTGTCTCCACTGGGCCATCATGTCTCCACTGGGACATGTTGTCTCCACTGGGACATGTCTCCACATTTTTGCAATGAATGATTTATCAAACAGAAGATAGTGATTCTGTGGATCCTCTATTTAACATCAGGACTCAATGGGCTGCAGAGGCTCAGATCCCGTGGGATCTGAGCCTCTGCAGCCCATTGACGTGCACTACACACGTGCACTACACACGTGCACTACACGCCCACTAAGGCGTGACGGAGCACTTTCACTCAGTTTGGTAATGTTTATATTTAGCTGCTCTCCTGCTGAATTAGGACCCGCCCACACGGGAACAGGCAGCATCCCTACATGGGTCTAAGTGTTCTGATGTGTCCTTCAAAGTGTGCTCAGCGAGCCAATGGAAGAAGACAGGAAGGATGAAGGTCTGTGCACTCACTGGCCGGCGGCTCCACCTCCAGGGCTTTGGACACACTCAGCGACGAGCTCTGCTTGGGTCTCGCCCCCAGCTCTCTCCCCTCTCGGTTCTGGTTCTGGTTCGCCTCCTCCTTCGCCTCCTCCTTCGCCTCCTCCTCCTCCTCCACATGGTAGAACCCCCCCTCCTCCGCCACCATCTTCTCCACCCTCTCCAGCAGCCTCCCCACCTGCGGGTGCTCTCCGAACTCGCAGTTGTTGATCACGAAGTACCTGCGGCGGCACCGCTCCAGGACCCACTGCAGGGCCTCGCCCTCGCGCCGGATGTACCTCTCGATGGAGATGCCCCTCAGCACCTCGGCCCACGTGAAGACCACCACCGTGTGCCTCCACACGCGCTCCCCGAACAGGCTCACGTGCTCCTCGATGCGCTGCCGGTCCGCTTCGGTGAACATGCCGACGGGGATGGCGAGCAGGAAGGCGTGCGGGCCGGGGAGGCAGAGCGCCGCCCCCCTCACCAGCTCCTGCTTGTAGGAAGGGGGCGTGTCCTGAGCGGAGAACCATCCGGGGGTATCCACCACCGTCACCTGCCGCGCCCACACCTGCAGAGGCACCGGGTCACTTCACACTCAAGAGCATCTGCCATCAGTGACAGGAGGGACACTCAGTACTTGAGTCAAAGTAGAAGTACTCAGATCTTGTACTTGAGTCAAAGTAGAAGTACTCGGACGTTGTACTTGAGTCAAAGTAGAAGTACTCGGACGTTGTACTTGAGTCAAAGTAGTCAAGTACAAGATCTGAGTACTTCTACTTTTACTCAAGAACAAGATCTGAGTACTTCTACTTTTACTCAAGTACAAGGTCTGAGTACTTCTACTTTTACTCAAGTACAAGATCTGACTACTTCTACTTTTACTCAAATACAAGGTCTGAGTACTTCTACTTTTACTCAAGTACAAGATCTGAGTACTTCTACTTTTACTCAAGTAAAATATCTGAGTACTTCTACTTTTACTCAAGTACAAGGTCTGAGTACTTCTACTTTTACTCAAGTACAAGGTCTGAGTACTTCTACTTTTACTCAAGTTCAAGGTCTGAGTACTTCTACTTTTACTCAAGTACAAGGTCTGAGTACTTCTACTTTTACTCAAGTACAAGATCTGACTACTTCTACTTTTACTCAAATACAAGATCTGAGTACTTCTACTTTTACTCAAGTACAAGATCTGAGTACTTCTACTCTTACTCAAGTACAAGATCTGAGTACTTCTACTTTTACTCAAGTACAAGATCTGAGTACTTCTACTTTTACTCAAGTACAAGATCTGAGTACTTCTACTTTTACTCAAGTACAAGATCTGAGTACTTCTACTCTTACTCAAGTACAAGATCTGAGTACTTGTACTTTTACTCAAGTAAAATATCTGAGTACTTCTACTTTTACTCAAGTACAAGATCTGAGTACTTCTACTTTTACTCAAGTACAAGATCTGAGTACTTCTACTCTTACTCAAGTACAAGATCTGAGTACTTGTACTTTTACTCAAGTAAAATATCTGAGTACTTCTACTTTTACTCAAGTACAAGGTCTGAGTACTTCTACTTTTACTCAAGTACAAGATCTGAGTACTTCTACTCTTACTCAAGTACAAGATCTGAGTACTTCTACTTTTACTCAAGTACAAATATCTGAGTACTTCTACTTTTACTCAAGTACAAGATCTGAGTACTTCTACTTTTACTCAAGTACAAGATCTGAGTACTTCTACTTTTACTCAAGTACAAGGTCTGAGTACTTCTACTTTTACTCAAGTACAAGGTCTGAGTACTTCTACTTTTACTCAAGTACAAGATCTGAGTACTTCTACTTTTACTCAAGTACAAGATCTGAGTACTTCTACTTTTACTCAAGTACAAGATCTGAGTACTTCTACTTTTACTCAAGTACAAGATCTGAGTACTTCTACTTTTACTCAAGTACAAGATCTGAGTACTTCTACTTTTACTCAGTACAAGTCTGAGTACTTCTACTTTTACTCAAGTACAAGATCTGAGTACTTCTACTTTTACTCAAGTACAAGATCTGAGTACTTCTACTTTTACTCAAGTACAAGGTCTGAGTACTTCTACTTTTACTCAAGTACAAGATCTGAGTACTTCTACTTTTACTCAAGTACAAGATCTGAGTACTTCTACTTTTACTCAAGTACAAGATCTGAGTACTTCTCCTTGTACTCAGGTACAAGGTCTGAGTACTTCTACTTTTACTCAAGTACAAGGTCTGAGTACTTCTACTTTTACTCAAGTACAAGATCTGAGTACTTCTACTTTTACTCAAGTACAAGATCTGAGTACTTCTACTTTTACTCAAGTACAAGATCTGAGTACTTCTACTTTTACTCAAGTACAAGATCTGAGTACTTCTACTTTTACTCAAGTACAAGATCTGAGTACTTCTCCTTGTACTCAGGTACAAGGTCTGAGTACTTCTCCTTGTACTCGGGTACAAGGTCTGAGTACTTCTACTTTTACTCAAGTATAAGATCTGAGTACTTCTACTTGTACTCAGGTACAGGGTCTGAGTACTTCTCCTTGTACTCGGGTGTCTGTACCTCCGTCTCTCTCTTCACGCAGAACTCGGCGGCTCGCTCCAGGTGGAACTCCTCCTTCCCCAGGATGGTGTTTCCGGTCAGGCTCTTCCCCGGCCACCTCCACCCGAGGACCACCAGACGCAGCTCCGCCAGCCGGGCCGGCGTCCCCTCTGCCCGCCGGGCCGGCGTCCCCTCTGCCCGCCGGGCCGGCGTCCCCTCTGCCCGCCGGGCCGGCGTCCCCTCTGCCCGCCGGGCCTTCTCCTCTGATCCCGGAGCAACTGTGGAAACATCAGAGCAGGTGCACTGAAGGAACTGGCTGACGACACAGGGCACGAGCAGAGCCTACGGGAAGCAGACATTATGAACACTCGGGCCCAATCCCAAACCCCTCCCTCCACCCTACCCCAAACCCCTCCCTCCACCCTACCCCAATCCCAAACCCCTCCCTCCACCATACCCCAATCCTAAACCCCTCCCTCCACCCTACCCCAATCCCAAACCCCACCCCAATCCCAAACCCCTCCCTCCACCCTACCCCAATCCCCTCCCTCCAGCCTACCCCAATCCCCTCCCTCCACCCTACCCCAATCCCCACCCCAATCCCAAACCCCTCCCTCCACCGTACCCCAATCCCCTCCCTCCACCGTACCCCAATCCCCTCCCTCCACCCTACCCCAATCCCCACCCCAATCCCAACCCCATCAAACCCCTCCCTCCACCCTACCCCAAACCCCTCCCTCCACCCTACCCCAATCCCAAACCCCACCCCAATCCTAAACCCCTCCCTCCACCCTACCCCAATCCCAAACCCCTCCCTCCACCCTACCCCAATCCCAAACCCCTCCATCCACCCTACCCCAATCCCAATCCCCTCCCTCCACCCTACCCCAAACCCAAACCCCACCCCAATCCTAAACCCCTCCCTCCACCCTACCCCACCCCAATCCCAAACCCCTCCCTCCACCCTACCCCAATCCCAAACCCCTCCATCCACCCTACCCCAATCCCAATCCCCTCCCTCCACCCTACCCCAATCCCAAACCCCTCCCTCCACCCTACCCCAATCCCAAACCCCACCCCAATCCCAAACCCCTCCATCCACCCTACCCCAATCCCAATCCCCTCCATCCACCCTACCCCAATCCCCTCCCTCCACCCTACCCCAAATCCCCTCCCTCCACCCTACCCCAATCCCAAACCCCACCCCAATCCATCCACCCTACCCCAATCCCAATCATCCACCCTACCCCAATCCCCTCCCTCCACCCTACCCCAATCCCCCCTCCACCCTACCCCAATCCCAAACCCCACCCCAATCCCAAACCCCTCCATCCACCCTACCCCAATCCCCTCCATCCACCCTACCCCAATCCCAATCCCCTCCCTCCACCCTACCCCAATCCCAAACCCCTCCCTCCACCCTACCCCAATCCCAAACCCCTACCCCAATCCCAATCCATCCCCCACCCCAATCCCCTCCATCCACCCTACCCCAATCCCCTCCCTCCACCCTACCCCAATCCCAATCCCCTCCCTCCACCCTACCCCAATCCCCTCCCTCCACCCTACCCCAAACCCCACCCCAATCCCAATCCCCTCCATCCACCCTACCCCAATCCCCTCCCTCCACCCTACCCCAATCCCCTCCCCCACCCACCCCACCCCACCCCAATCCCAATCCCCTCCATCCACCCTACCCCAATCCCAATCCCCTCCATCCACCCTACCCCAATCCCAAACCCCTCCATCCACCCTACCCCTATCCCTCTCCCCGGCACAAACAGGAAGTGCCGCCTCCCCTCTCCCCGGCACAACCAGGAAGTGCCGCCTCCCCTCTCTCCGGCACAAACAGGAAGTGCCGCCTCCCCTCTCTCCGGCACAAACAGGAAGTGCTTGGGAGAAGTACTCTGACCTTGTTCTGGAGTGAAAGTACAAGTACTCAGATCTTGTACTTGAGTACAAGTACAAGTACTCACATCTTGTACAAGTACTCAGATATTGTACTTGAGTGAAAGTAGAAGTACTCAGATCTTGTACAAGTACTCACATCTTGTACAAGTACTCAGATATTGTACTTGAGTGAAAGTAGAAGTACTCAGATCTTGTACAAGTACTCACATCTTGTACAAGTACTCAGATATTGTACTTGAGTTAAAGTAGAAGTACTCACATCTTGTACTTGAGTAAAAGTAGAAGTACTCAGATCTTGTACTTGAGTAAAAGTAGAAGTACTCAGATCTTGTACTTGAGTAAAAGTAGAAGTACTCAGATCTTGTACTTGAGTAAAAGTAGAAGTACTCAGATCTTGTACTTGAGTAAAAGTAGAAGTACTCAGATCTTGTACTTGAGTAAAAGTAGAAGTACTCAGATCTTGTACTTGAGTAAAAGTAGAAGTACTCAGATCTTGTACTTGAGTTAAAGTAGAAGTACTCAGATCTTGTACTTGAGTAAAAGTAGAAGTACTCAGATCTTGTACTTGAGTAAAAGTACAAGTACTCAGATCTTGTACTTGAGTAAAAGTAGAAGTACTCAGATCTTGTACTTGAGTAAAAGTAAAGTACTCACTGTACAAGTACTCAGATCTTGTACTTGAGTAAAAGTAGAAGTACTCAGATCTTGTACTTGAGTAAAAGTACAAGTACTCAGATCTTGTACTTGAGTAAAAGTAGAAGTACTCAGATCTTGTACTTGAGTAAAAGTAAAGTACTCAATCTTGAGTAAAAGTAAAGTACTCAGATCTTGTACTTGAGTAAAAGTAGAAGTACTCAGATCTTGTACTTGAGTAAAAGTAGAAGTACTCAGATCTTGTACTTGAGTAAAAGTAGAAGTACTCAGATCTTGTACTTGAGTAAAAGTAGAAGTACTCAGATCTTGTACTTGAGTAAAAGTACAAGTACTCAGATCTTGTACTTGAGTAAAAGTAGAAGTACTCAGATCTTGTACTTGAGTAAAAGTAGAAGTACTCAGATCTTGTACTTGAGTAAAAGTAGAAGTACTCAGATCTTGTACTTGAGTAAAAGTAGAAGTACTCAGATCTTGTACTTGAGTAAAAGTAGAAGTACTCAGATCTTGTACTTGAGTAAAAGTAGAAGTACTCAGATCTTGTACTTGAGTAAAAGTACAAGTACTCAATCTTGTACAAGTACTCAGATCTTGTACTTGAGTTAAAGTAGAAGTACTCAGATCTTGTACTTGAGTAAAAGTAGAAGTACTCAGATCTTGTACTTGAGTAAAAGTACAAGTACTCAGATCTTGTACTTGAGTAAAAGTAGAAGTACTCAGATATTGTACTTGAGTTAAAGTAGAAGTACTCAGATCTTGTACTTGAGTAAAAGTACAAGTACTCAGATCGTGTACTTGAGTTAAAAGTACAAGTACTCAGATCTGGTACTTGAGTGAAAGTAGAAGTACTCAGATCTTGTACTTGAGTAAAAGTAGAAGTACTCAGATCTTGTACTTGAGTAAAAGTACAAGTACTCACATCTTGTACAAGTACTCAGATCTTGTACTTGAGTTAAAGTAGAAGTACTCACATCTTGTACTTGAGTAAAAGTATAAGTACTCAGATCTTGTACTTGAGTTAAAGTAGAAGTACTCAGATCTGGTACTTGAGTAAAAGTACAAGTACTCAGATCGTGTACTTGAGTAAAAGTACAAGTACTCAGATCTTGTACTTGAGCAAAAGTAGAAGTACCAGAGTGTAGGAATACTCTGTTACAGTAAAAGTCCTGCATTCAAAATGTTCCTCAAGTGAAAGTAGAAAGTACTCTCATCAGAATATAGTGAAAGTACTCTCATCAGAATATAGTGAAAGTATTCTCATCAGAATATAGTGAAAGTATAGTGAAAGTATAGTGAAAGTATAGTGAAAGTATAGTGAAAGTATTCATTGTGCATTCATCCGCATCTGTAAAGTAACTAAAGGGATTAAATACATGTAGTGGAGTAGAAGTACACCATTAACCTCTGAATTGTAGAGGAGTAAAAATACACAATTAGCATACAATGGAAACACTTAAGTAAAGTATAAGTACATCTAAATTATACTTGAGTATATGTACTTAGTTCCTGTACACATCTCGTTATAAAATAGTACTTGGTCTTTGTTTCTTGGTTTAAGTGTAAACAGTTGAACTTAATGCTAACTTTAACAGCTAGGGAAACTCCCTTCATTATATGACACGTACTTAATAAATTAAAGTGATATTAATGAGTTTTAAAGTCTCACCTTCTGTCTGCGGTTTCCTGCTCGCTTCCATGCTCTGTTTCTATCAGAAGAAGAGCTTTAATTAATGTTTTTATTCGGTTTAAATCCGGAGAAAAGAGACTTCCTCCTTCAACGCTAACAGGATGATAAAGCTAGCAGGAACGTAAATACGTAGCTTCCGGTTATGTCTTTCAAAATAAAAGCACGGTAACGCTAACCGGAATGTAAACACGCGGCTTCTGGTTAGCTCTTTCAAAATAAAAGCTTGTGTTTAAAAATGAAAATATAGATTACAAAGTGGATTTAAATGTCTAAAATATATGCAGAGGTGTAATGTAGAGTACTGTACTAAAATGTAGGTACTTTACTTGAGTATTTTCACATTATATTATCAAAGAAAACACCATTAGATAAAGGGCATAAGAATTAAATTAAATGCAGATTTTAGTCAATACAAATTATAAATCAAGATATATTATCATATTTTATTATAGGCTAAACTCCCCAAATAATCCCACATTTACCAACAAGCGAAGAACACATTAATGCACCCATCATTTGATTACATATCTGGTGTTTAAATCAAATTAAAGTGTATTTATATCACAACACAACTCAGTGGGCTTTACAGAAACAAACAACATTGTAAAACATAACATTAAAAAATGTTCATTTCATTTCAAGCC
Source organism: Champsocephalus gunnari (assembly GCA_036324595.1). NCBI lineage: Eukaryota > Metazoa > Chordata > Actinopteri > Perciformes > Channichthyidae > Champsocephalus > Champsocephalus gunnari. Next base: position 2,227,276 of record CM070448.1, on the reverse strand, counting down.
TTTATTTCACCGGGTGAATCCCATTGAGATCATCGATCTACTTGTCGAGGGAGACCTGCAGCAAGTTGGTTCACACGAAGACACGAAACATCAGAAAGCAATAATCATATTTACAGACCTATCGACATTTACCGGTACCAACAGAACCAAGGATCATGGCATCTATCCGAGCTGTAAAACATGCAGGGGAACCAGATGGCTCCGTTTCCATTCTTTTTGCACACCATCCCACGTTAGAGGAGCGGCGCACGTAAAAGCTTTCGTCCCCAAGTCAGTCGTTGCACTCGGCACATCCTGAGATCTCAGGCAACAGCTACCTGCCGCTCTCCGTGTGAGCAGAGCAGTAAGAAGGTAGTTCACCCAGCACGGCTTTGGAGATGAACACGTACCAGTGACTGAGCAGACAGGGTACAGAGAGTGAAGGCAGACCGGGTACAGTGAGTGGAGGCAGACAGGGTACAGAGAGTGAAGGCAGACAGGGTACAGTGACTGAGCAGACAGGGTACAGTGAGTGAAGGCATACGGGTACAGTGAGTGAAGGCAGACAGGGTACAGAGAGTGAAGGCAGACAGGGTACAGTGAGTGAAGGCAGACAGGGTGCAGTGAGTGAAGGCAGACAGGGTGCAGTGAGTGAAGGCATACAGGGTACAGTGAGTGAAGGCAGACAGGGTACAGTGAGTGAAGGCAGACAGGGTGCAGTGAGTGAAGGCATACAGGGTGCAGTGAGTGAAGGCAGACAGGGTGCAGTGAGTGAAGGCAGACAGGGTGCAGTGAGTGAAGGCATACAGGGTGCAGTGAAGGCATACAGGGTACAGTGAGTGAAGGCAGACAGGGTACAGAGAGTGAAGGCAGACAGGGTACAGGAGTGAAGGCAGACAGGGTACAGTGAGTGAAGGCAGACAGGGTACAGTGAGTGAAGGCAGACAGGGTACAGTGAGTGAAGGCAGACAGGGTACAGTGAGTGAAGGCAGACAGGGTACAGTGAGTGAAGGCAGACAGGGTACAGTGAGTGAAGGCAGACAGGGTACAGTGAGTGAAGGCAGACAGGGTACAGTGAGTGAAGGCAGACAGGGTACAGTGAGTGGAGGCAGACAGGGTACAGTGAGTGAAGGCAGACAGGGTACAGTGAGTGAAGGCAGACAGGGTACAGAGAGTGAAGGCAGACCGGGTACAGTCCAGCACAGGTCAAAAGGTCACAGAGACTTTCTTAAAATGAATTAAGCAACAAAAGACAATAAAACATAAAATAAACTACCATAACATGTAGGAGGAGGAGCATGGGGAATAATCAGAAACCAGGGGGGTATACTGCGAAGCAGGATTTTCGCTTAGCGGCTAAATTCAGGGAAAACTCGGGCTTTCCGGTCATCCGAAGCTGGTTCTCTTTTTAGCAGGCTAGATCTCCATGGTAACTGATGCTAAGCAGCTAACCTGGTCGGGACCAGGTTAGGTTGCAGGCTAAGAGCTCAACTCAGTGAAGGCACCGCCTGCTGACCAATCAGAGCTCAGTGTGTGGAGTTTAAAGCGATCAAGTCATATCACGGAGAAAGGAAATACAGAAAAGCTGCAGGAAAGACGGCCGGCAGAACTCAGCGACTGTGTGAACGTGAACATGAACAGAATATCAGCTCCATCTTCAGAGCAGTCTGACTGTTAGAACATTAGCGTTAAGAAAGCTTACTTAGATATCGGCCACAACATCAGTACCCGGATCAGAGTACATTAAGTACAGTCCGCAGCACATCACTTCATAATGTATCACATATCTCTGATCTGAGTCACTGAGCGTATCTGCCGTGCAACACTCACAGCGTCACAGACTGGAGGAGAAGTATTATTTTAAGCAACACGTTAAGTTGAGGAAACACTCGAGTCAAATGTAATGAAAGTCAGATCGTGTTTTAGACGGGCCGTGATATCATGAACCTGTTAATGGACGCATTCCAACACTTGTTCTGCTCCAGCTGTATTCACCTTGCAGGTGCAGCTCTGAGGCTTTGATCCTGATCAAGTGTTTAAGTCATGGATGTTTAAAGTTTAACTTCTTCATTTTTGACTAGTATTAAAGTTCACTTTTCATTCAGGAAGTATGACGCTGCGCTGTCAGTACGCTTCTCCATGTTTGTGATTGGTCGAATGCTCCAGATACCACCCCTTTCATGTGAACGCGCACCTAACTAGATAGGACACGGCTGGCTGAGCGATCCACTTGATAACAGCGTCGTAGGACCGCTTAGCGAGAGCGCGTATGTTTTGGATTAGGCCAACCGGCTAACTCAAACATATCAGGTTAGGTTGAACCAGGTTCGCAGTATAGGCCCCAGCTCTAACCTTTGGGACTTCAAAGTATATGTTGATGCTAATACTTGTTTACTTACAGGAAGTACACATCCGAGTACTTCTGAGAATATGTAACCATGAAAAGTCTACTTTCCATTTGTGATTTAAACTATTTCCAAGACCCGGTAAAGAAAGTGAATAAGAGAAGACTTTCAGACCAACTGTGGAGATCAGTTTATTTACAACATTAATGCAGAAATCAGACTTTATTTACAATTAGAAACAACAGTGGTTTCCTCATACCTTCATTTTAAATTAAGTACTTCTTGTACACGCTGTAAAACAACAACAACAACAGCTAGGAGGATAACACATCTAAACGACCCTCTGTTAATCCTTCACTTATCCTCGATAAATATCGCCTGTAAAGTGGCTTCAATATAACGCTCTTCATTTCCCCTTAATAATTAAAAGCTAAAAGAGAGAGAGGCAACGTGATTAAGTCGCCCACGATGCCAGCGTCCGCATGTCGTCCTCGTCCTCAACTCTCTTCTTCGTGGCTGCAAAGAGAAGGAAAGTTCATCAGGTTATTACGGGATGGTCATCAGGGTTAATCAGCTGTTCCTGATTCTTATTCTGCATTAACTCGCTCACTGGTTTAGCAGACTGCCCGTATTCATCTCTGACGAGCGGATCGTTTACTTCTCCTGCAATACTTAATAATACCTTATATTTATTATAGCGCTTTTTCCATGACCCAAAGCGCTTTACAGATACACACTACACACACATATCAGACGTACGTGTAACGGTCATGTACTGTGGACAATACCCACAGGAGCAAGTTCAGGTGAAGTGTCTTGCCCAAGGACACAACGGCTTTGCAGACGCAGCGGAGGCGGGTTGCGCCCCCTTGATCAATTCAAAGTCATCGAGGCGCTTTACAAGTACACACTAGTCTCCTGGTGCTAGACTCCTGGTGCTAGACTCCTGGTGCTAGACTCCTGGTACTAGACTCCTGGTACTAGACTCCTGGTTCTAGACTCCTGGTACTAGACTCCTAGTTCTAGACTCCTAGTACCAGACTCCTGGTACCAGACTCCTGGTACTAGACTCCTAGTTCTAGACTCCTGGTACCAGACTCCTAGTTCCAGGAGTCTGGTTCTAGACTCCTGGTTCCAGGAGTCTGGTTCTAGACTCCTGGTACCAGACTCCTAGTACCAGACTCCTGGTACTAGACTCCTGGTACTAGACTCCTGGTACCAGACTCCTAGTTCTAGACTCCTAGTTCCAGGAGTCTGGTTCTAGACTCCTGGTCCAGGAGTCTGGTTCTAGACTCATGGTACTAGACTCCTGGTACTAGACTCCTAGTACCAGACTCATAGTTCTAGACTCCTGGTACCAGACTCCTGTACTAGACTCCTGGTCCAGACTCCTAGTCTAGACGTCTGGTTCTAGACTCCTGGTACCAGACTCCTGGTACTAGACTCCTGGTACCAGACTCTGGTCTAGACTCCTAGTACAGAGTCTGTACCAGAGTCTGGTACCAGACTCCTGGTACCAGACTCCTGGTGCTAGGATGGGTTCAAAAGCAGAGAACACATGTCACTGAGTGCTCTGCATGTGTGCCCTTAACGAGGGGTTCATCTCTCCCAATTCTAATCTATGTAAAATATTCTGGATAAATTACAAATGTTCTCTAAAAGACTACAGCAACAGAAATGAAGAGAAAACTAAGTGACAAAAGTAAACTATTACCGTGTCGAGGGTTTTATAAAGAATGTATGTTTTGCACATAAAGTGATTATTATTGTCCGTCTTGTCCTCTGCAGTATTCCCTCTGATATACTTTTACCTGGTCACTGCCAACATTTAGCTTATTGTATGTATTTATCTCTGAACATGGATATAGATTACTTCTCCTGCATTTCCTCAAGTACAAGATCTGAGAACTTCTACTTAAGATCTGAGTTCTTCTCCCACCTCTGAGTAGAAGTACGATTAGGAAAACTTAGAGTATAGGAAGTACTGCAGTAATCCCTCTGATATGCGTGTCTCTTACTCGCTCGGTGACTGCTGGGTCTCGCTGAGGGCAGTTTGCTGCTCGGCACGCTGGGTAATCCTCCCATCCTCTTCATGTTCCCCTCCAGCTCCTCCTGCTCCAGCTCCTCCAGCTCAGCCAGCAGCTCGTCCTGGAACCAGGAGGTAATCAGATTACTGTCTCTAAACATTGGGGCACGCAGTGACTCCGAACACATTTGAGTTCAACATGAGAGAAGTAGAAAGTACAGGTATTTGAGTTCAACATGTAAGAAGTAGAAAGTACAGGTATTTGAGTTCAACATGTAAGAAGTAGAAAGTACAGGTATTTGAGTTCAACATGTAAGAAGTAGAAAGTACAGGTATTTGAGTTCAACATGAGAGAAGTAGAAAGTACAGGTATTTGAGTTCAACTTGTAAGAAGTAGAAAGTACAGGTATTTGAGTTCAACATGAGAGAAGTAGAAAGTACAGGTATTTGAGTTCAACATGAGAGAAGTAGAAAGTACAGGTATTTTAGTTCAACATGGGAGAAGTAGAAAGTACAGGTATTTGAGTTCAACATGAGAGAAGTAGAAAGTACAGGTATTTGAGTTCAACTTGTAAGAAGTAGAAAGTACAGGTATTTGAGTTCAACATGAGAGAAGTAGAAAGTACAGGTATTTGAGTTCAACATGAGAGAAGTAGAAAGTACAGGTATTTGAGTTCAACATGGGAGAAGTAGAAAGTACAGGTATTTGAGTTCAACATGGGAGAAGTAGAAAGTACAGGTATTTGAGTTCAACATGGGAGAAGTAGAAAGTACAGGTATTTGAGTTCAACATGGGAGAAGTAGAAAGTACAGGTATTTGAGTTCAACATGGGAGAAGTAGAAAGTACAGGTATTTGAGTTCAACATGTGAGAAGTAGAAAGTACAGGTATTTGAGTTCAACATGTAAGAAGTAGAAAGTACAGGTATTTGAGTTCAACATGTAAGAAGTAGAAAGTACAGGTATTTGGGTTCAACATGTGAGAAGTAGAAAGTACAGGTATTTGAGTTCAACATGTAAGAAGTAGAAAGTACAGGTATTTGAGTTCAACATGTAAGAAGTAGAAAGTACAGGTATTTGAGTTCAACATGTAAGAAGTAGAAAGTACAGGTATTTGGGTTCAACATGTAAGAAGTAGAAAGTACAGGTATTTGTGTTCTAAATGTAAGAAGTAGAAAGTACAGGTATTTAGGTTCAACATGTAAGAAGTAGAAAGTACAGGTATTTGGGTTCAACATGAGAGAAGTAGAAAGTACAGGTATTTGAGTTCAACATGTAAGAAGTAGAAAGTACAGGTATTTGGGTTCAACATGTAAGAAGTAGAAAGTACAGGTATTTGTGTTCTAAATGTAAGAAGTAGAAAGTACAGGTATTTAGGTTCAACATGTGAGAAGTAGAAAGTACAGGTATTTGGGTTCAACATGTGAGAAGTAGAAAGTACAGGTATTTGAGTTCAACATGTAAGAAGTAGAAAGTACAGGTATTTGAGTTCAACATGAGAGAAGTAGAAAGTACAGGTATTTGAGTTCAACATGTAAGAAGTAGAAAGTACAGGTATTTGAGTTCAACATGTGAGAAGTAGAAAGTACAGGTATTTGGGTTCAACATGTGAGAAGTAGAAAGTACAGGTATTTGAGTTCAACATGTAAGAAGTAGAAAGTACAGGTATTTGAGTTCAACATGTAAGAAGTAGAAAGTACAGGTATTTGAGTTCAACATGTAAGAAGTAGAAAGTACAGGTATTTGGGTTCAACATGTAAGAAGTAGAAAGTACAGGTATTTGTGTTCTAAATGTAAGAAGTAGAAAGTACAGGTATTTAGGTTAAACATGTAAGAAGTAGAAAGTACAGGTATTTGGGTTCAACATGAGAGAAGTAGAAAGTACAGGTATTTGAGTTCAACATGTGAGAAGTAGAAAGTACAGGTATTTGGGTTCAACATGAGAGAAGTAGAAAGTACAGGTATTTGAGTTCAACATGTAAGAAGTAGAAAGTACAGGTATTTGAGTTCAACATGTGAGAAGTAAAAAGTACAGGTATTTGAGTTCAACATGTGAGAAGTAGAAAGTACAGGTATTTGAGTTCAACATGTAAGAAGTAGAAAGTACAGGTATTTGAGTTCAACATGTAAGAAGTAGAAAGTACAGGTATTTGTGTTCAACATGTAAGAAGTAGAAAGTACAGGTATTTGAGTTCAACATGTGAGAAGTAGAAAGTACAGGTATTTGAGTTCAACATGTGAGAAGTAGAAAGTACAGGTATTTGAGTTCAACATGAGAGAAGTAGAAAGTACAGGTATTTGAGTTACCAGAAACATGTACTTAAGTACAGCAACAAAGTATTTGTACTCCACTACTTCCCACCTCTGGTTCTGTGTAAGCTGTGGCTAGAGTGAAATATCCGTACCTCGTCAAACGTCTCTCCAAAAGGTCCGGAGATGGCGTCGCTGATTTCTCGAGCGACGTCTTGTTGCTCCGTGATGTCCTGCATCAGATCGTCTATCTTCCCGATGTCCCTGAGAACGGACGGTGAGAGGACGGGACAATCAGAACCCCTTTATGCGTCCCACGGAGGGGGAATGTACATTTGTCACAGCCGAAAAGAGCCAACGACAGCTTCATGCTAACTAAGAAGCGTGTGTGTGTGTGTGTGTGTGTGTGTGTGTGTGTGTGTGGTGTGTGTGTGTGGTGTGTGTGTGTGTGTCTTTCTCTCACATGTTCTCGTGCACCCGCTTCATGGCCTTGGCAGCGAAGCCCATGTTCTTCAGGACCTCGGTGTTGGTGTGAGAGTTCTCCAGAGCCTCTCTCTGGAACTCGATGGTGGACAACGTGCCGTCGATCTGCGTCAGCTGCTGCTCCAGACGCTTCTTCCTCTTCAGCGCCTGCAGGGCGGCTGGGGACAGACACCACACGGAGGGTCATGCTTTTGTTTCTCAGACAGCGCCTAAATAAATACCTGGCCGTGCCGGCGTCACCAAGACAACCGGTTCCTCCCGTTGGTCCGAGGTGATTCAACGGGCAAACATCAGATGAGGCTGCATCCAAACACTTCCATTTAATATCCTGCATGATATCTGTATGTCCACGTGTATGTTTAACTGTAACGCTACCCAGTAAGCTGCATGAGGTTCAGTTAACTCGCATGGATACATATGTGAGGATAAGTTGCAGGTTATGTGTTAAGTACCGTTGTAATGAAAACACACAGTTTCCTGCACGGGGAAATAACTTGATTTAATCTTTCTCTCTCGGTACAAACCTGCTCAACCCGCTGCTGCTGACGACACACACACACACACACACACACACACACACACACACACACACACACACACACACACACACACACACACACACACACACACACACACACACACACACACACACACACCACACACACACACACACACACACACACACACACACACACACACACACACACACACACACACACACACACACACACACACACACACACACACACACACACACACACACACACACACACACACACACACACACACACACACACACACACACACACACACACACACACACACCCCTACCTCTCTTGTTGTTGGTGCCGTTCTTCCTGGCTATGGCCAGCTCCTGCTCGATCCTCTTCTCCAGGTAGTCCTGTTTCTTGGTCAGCATCTCCTCCGTCTCCCGCAGTTTGTGGATGGCCTCCTGCGGGGAAGGGCCTCCTCTGGACCGGCTATGCTTGGACTTCGAAGAGCTAGAAGAACCGGAGCTGGAGCTCCCTTTGAATAACTTCGCGATTTTACTCATTTTAGCAGCTTTTCAGGTGAAATAGTAGCCTCGCGCCTCGTGCCCGTGCCCTACTTTAAAGTGTTTTCTTCTGCCTTCAGACGGGTCGGTTGGGGCGGATTTTCCTGTTGGACTGCTTTCAATTCAAACCAGCCAGTGAACGCACCTTTCACCACACCTTTCACCATTACCTGAATGACGTCATGACACCTGACACCCGGGTCGGTTAAAATTCAAAACAAAAATTCAAAAATTTTATTTTTTATTGTGAGAAAATTATTATAAAAAAACTCCTTATTAAATATAAAGGGGTAAATTAATACTCTTACACTATTACACATAAAGTAAATAAATATAAATCTGTCGTAGTGGGTGAAACTCGGTCACGTGGTTTCAACACCTGAGTGACGTCATGACACCGGACAGATCGGTTACAATCTAAAACAAGTTTGAACGTTTTATTTTTATTTTAGGGAAGAAGATAATACTAATTTGTTTTATTATTAAATATAAAGGGGTACGTTACACTGCTAACATCCATGGTCGTAGTGGGGGAAACTCGGTGACGTGCTTTCACTGCTGGGGTCAAAGTTCGTGTTGACATCAGGAAGTATTCAGACTGTTAAAACATGTCTTCAGACCAATCGACAATATAGAGAAGATTTCATGTTGTTGTTTTCTTTCTCATGTGTTTATTATTTAGTTTTTTGTATTTTTGTACCCCTGCCATTCTCCTGCTCCACTCTCATCCAGCAGGTGGCGGTATTGCGCCTCTCGCCTACTGCCGTTAAACCACCGAAGAAGAGAGGAGCGTTGTTTACTTCATCAGCTGTTTTCCACTCGCTTTGTAATCATGGCTGAATTTAACATCGGGAAGCATTGCCGGATCGATTCCTGCCACCAACACGGTGTGTCTCCTCTCCTCTCGCTCACAATAAGATCATTCTATTAACCCGTGTTGTTGTTCTGGAGTTGTGTTCAGAAGAAACACAATATAACGGCTCTTTAGCTTCGTTAGCATGCGAGCTAACTAACCGGCGTTAGCGTTACATGTTTGGTAACTAGCTTCTAACTGCTAACCAAACTGTTATAATTAGCATAACACACCAGCGCACAGTTGGTTTAATGTATACTATATGGTTGGCAAAGTGTGTTTAATCAGTCATTAGTAGTTGTGGTACTTTCTGAGGCTATAACATTAGTTTACGGATATTATTTAGAAGTAAGACAATCCCTCTTTGTAATGTTTACTAGCCTCCTTATGCTAACTCAATATATAGATTACACTAAAGTATGATTTAATGTTAATTGTTTTAGAATTATTTATTTAAACCTTGTGTTGATAAACAGCGACTGTTTAGCTTCCTGAGCGTTACATGTTTGTGAACTAGCTCCTAACTAGCATGCTAACTGCTAACCAAACTGTTATAATCAGCATCAAACGCCAACGGGAGTTAAACTTAAACAATATGGTTGGCAAAGTGTGTTTAATCAGTCATGAGTAGTTGTGGTACTTTCTGAGGCTATAACATTAGTTTACGGATATTATTTAGAAGTAGAGAATCCCTCTTTGTAATGTTTACTAGCCTCCTTATGCTAACTCAACTGTACAATATAGATTAAACTAAAGTATGGTTTCATGTTCGTTGTTTTAGGGTTATTTCTTTCATATCCACCATCCTGCATGTCAAAGCTATGCTCGCGTGCTTTTAAATATGTGCTGCGATCTGGAGTCAAATGGTCCAGAGTTTGAGTTTCTCATTTTCTTACTTGAATATCCAGAATATTTGAGATTATTTTGTTTCGTATTTTTTACATTTTATATAATTTGTATTTAATTTGTTAATTCTCTTTTCCACTTTTTAAAAAGTATTTTAAGTATTGTATTCCTCAAAGTCTCTATCTCTCTCTCTATCTCAAGACAGGGACAAACAGACTAGATATAAAAGGACAGATTACATACAAACATCATGCGTTCTTTCATTATGCTTCACAGCGTAGCGAGTGTCCACTGTACTGATGTTTGACTGTCTAATATGTGTAATGTGAAGAGCTGTGAGCACTGGAGAAGAGCTCAAATAAATACCATGACTTATATTATTATTATTATTAGTAAAGTAAAGAAACCATCTCATTAAGCGGTTCACTTTCATTAATGGAGATTTGTGTGTATAACAAGTGGTCTTGAGGATAGTCTGAGGGTTCATACATTTACGGACGCATGTGGTGCAGTGGGTAGAGCGTTGGTGTAGGGACCAGGGGGGCACAGGTTCAAACCCCGCTGCAGTCGTTGTGTCCCTGAGACTCTTCACCCCAAAGTGCTCCTTAGTTTAGAAAGGATTGCCCTCAGTGTTGAATGTATGTACATCGCTTTGGATTAAAGCGTCTAACGAGTGGCACGTGATGTAATTCAGCAGAAATCAACATGAGCTTTTTTTTCTAAACTAAGGCCCCGTCTACACGGAGACGAAAACGAACCGATGTCGACACCAAAAAAGCCGTCTGTCCTCACGAGACCGCTGGAGACGCTGTAGTACATATGCCGGGCCTGTAAGTGGCGCTGTACAATAGCAATACCAAAAGCAGCGAAGAAGACCCCGAAACATTGTAGCCCTTCTGTTTATGCTCCGCGGTGGATTTAGCTAAAATTGCCGTCCTTACGATAAAGAACTATAGCGCATAACACCCGTTTCGTCTCCGTGTGGGCGGGGCCTAAATATCCCTCAGGAGTTAACACCATGAGTTTCAGGCTTCAATGTGTTGTTGTTTATTTCTTCCTCTCAGACTGACGCTCCTCTCTTCTCATTCAGATTTCCTCCCGTTCGTCTGTGATCTGTGCCGCGGAAGTTTCTGGTAAGAATTCAGCAAGAAATGTCCACAGATTGAAAAGTATTGAGAAAGACAAAAGGCTTTAAAACAATCATCATTCGCTCATTTACTACCGAGGTGGGAGAAGTACTCGGATCTTATACTTGAGTACAGCTGATCCGTCAGATATATTTATAACTAATAAAGTTGTACATAAACCACCAACAGGATTTAATCATTGCTCGCTACGTATCGTCCCAGTTCTTAAATATACTAATATGTTTCTCTGAACTCCAGGGAAGCAGACGTACGAAGTTGCATTAAATTAAAATGGTAATTAAATGAACTCCTTCTTGTTTCTGATGAAATGTGTTTCCGTCCAGCCTGGACCACCGGAGCAGAGAGGCCCACGCGTGTCCCGAGGTACGCTGCTGTAGCTTCATATTTAGAAACACGCTTTAACGTGAGATCTGTTTCGGCTCGGTGGCTTAAATGTTTGACCCTTTTCTTTCACCCAGGAGCCGGTGAAGAAGGAGCCTCGGGACGACCGGAGGAAATAAAAGCTATCCGTGTTCGTTTCAAGACTGCAGAGGGAAGGAGCTGCTGCCCGTCGTCTGTCCGCAGTGTGGGAAGCGCCTGTGTCTGGCGTACGTTCGCCTTTCTTTAAACCGCTGGAATCACGCTAAAGAATAATGAAGACAAGCTTTAAATAAGATCTGCCGACAGAACGTGAGCTCGGAGAGACGTCCTGGAATAAGAAGGGATGTTTCAATAGAAGCCTCACGTGCTCAAACGTTTTAGTTTCCTGATAAATGTGTGTTTGATCTGAGGAACGACTCGAAGTGAGAAAACCAGCCCCGACATCTCGTCTCCTATCAGAGGAGAGACGCTCGATGTTAGACGCAGATACTCGGCGACATTTCAAGTTTTTGTCGTGGAATAAAAAGGGGATGCGTTTCTTGTTCTGAGAAACTAACATTCGTCTCTTCTTCTTGCCTCACAGCCACCGTCACCAAGACGACCACGAGTGTGAGAAGTTGGAGGTCCAGAAGCCTCGAATGGCCGCCACCAAAGAGCTGGTGCAAAAAATCGTAGGTGAGTTTCAGAGTTTGAGTTAATCTCTAATGAAGGGACGGGTGGCGCAGTGGTCTGTGCATCCGATCATCAGATCAAGGGGAACTCTGGGGAACTCCAGTTCGAATCCCGCTCCTGCCGCCACTGCGCCAGGCCGTTGTGTCCTTGGCACAGACGCTTCACCCGGATGTACTCCTGTGGGTATTGTCCACAGTACATGTATAACACTAATGTGTACTTGTAAAAGCGCCTCGATGACCTCGAGGCGTGAAGATGGACGGTGTGGCGCAGTGCGCTGTGCAATGATCATCAGATCAAGGGGTGAAACAGTATCTGACCATTGCATGTATGATATATGTGTAATGTGTGTATGTGTAAAGCGCTTTGAGTCATTGAAAAAGCGCTATAATAAATGTAAGGAATTATTAATGTGATTCCGTATTTGTCCACAGAATCAGAATACCTTAATGCAGGGGTGTCAAACTCAATTTCATCGCGGGCCACATTCGCATAAAGGCTGCACTCAAAGGGCCGGTTGTAACTATATAAATATATAAAATAATGTATTATATTACATCATTGGCTCTGAATTGGATTATTATCGGATAGGATAATAACTTAGTAATTAACTACGTCTGAAAGCAGAAGTCAAACGATTGCAAGTCTCTTCGGTGCGCATGTCACAAAACGAGATGCATTGTGGGACATGTAGTTTATGGGCAACCTGCTTGTATGTAACCGTACAATAAGCGTATTATATTATCTGCAAGCTCTTGCGGGGCCACAGAAAATGAAGTCGTGGGCCGGATTTGGCCCCCGGGCCTTGAGTTTGACCCCCCTGGCTTAAAGAGTCCCACGGAGGAGACACTTCTTGCTACAGCAGAAAGAGCCTCCATGTTGACTGGAAGCATGCGTCTGTCTGTGTTCCCCCGCAGACTCAAAGGACACATCGAAAGCTAAAGGACGAAGAGGAGCGAAGAGCAGCACCACCGCAGCTAAAGTGGCGTTGATGAAACTGAAGCTTCATGCTGCGGGAGACGAGGGGCTTCCACAGGTAAGACCCTACTTTAAAGAGTCCTCTCCTGCTGATGTTCAGGTGTATATCAGCATGTAGTGTCTCTACTTTAAAGAGTCCTCTCCTGCTGATGTTCAGGTGTATATCAGTGTGTAGTGTCTCTACTTTAAAGAGTCCTCTCCTGCTGATGTTCAGGTGTATATCAGTATGTAGTGTCTCTACTTTAAAGAGTCCTCTCCTGCTGATGTTCAGGTGTATATCAGTATGTAGTGTCTCTACTTTAAAGAGTCCTCTCCTGCTGATGTTCAGGTGTATATCAGTATGTAGTGTCTCTACTTTAAAGAGTCCTCTCCTGCTGATGTTCAGGTGTATATCAGTATGTAGTGTCTCTACTTTAAAGAGTCCTCTCCTGCTGATGTTCAGGTGTATATCAGTATGTAGTGTCTCTACTTTAAAGAGTCCTCTCCTGCTGATGTTCAGGTGTATATCAGTGTGTAGTGTCTCTACTTTAAAGAGTCCTCTCCTGCTGATGTTCAGGTGTATATCAGTGTGTAGTGTCTCTACTTTAAAGAGTCCTCTCCTGCTGATGTTCAGGTGTATATCAGTATGTTTTTGTTTATTCTCTCTTTCTCTCTCTCCCCCCCCTTTGTCTCTCTCTCTCTCTCCCCTTGTCTCTCTCTCCCTCTCCCCTTGTGTCTCTCTCTCTCTCTCCCCTTGTCTCTCTCTCCCTCTCCCCTTGTGTCTCTCTCTCTCTCTCCCCCCTTCTCTCTCTCTCCCCCCTTGTCTCTCTCTCCCCTTGTGTCTCTCTCTCTCCCCCCTTCTCTCTCTCCCCCCTTGTCTCTCTCTCTCCCCCCTTCTCTCTCTCTCTCTCCCCCCTTGTCTCCCTCTCTCTCCCCCCTTCTCTTTGTCTCTCTCTCCCCTTGTCTCTCTCTCCCCCCTTGTCTCTCTCTCTCCCCCCCTTGTCTCTCTCTCTCTATCTCTCCCCCCTTGTGTCTCTCTCTCTCCCCCCTTCTCTTTGTCTCTCTCTCCCCCCTTGTCTCTCTCCCCCCTTGTCTCTCTCCCCCCCCTTGTCTCCCCCCCCCTCCAGGCGGAGAGGACATATCTGCAGGTGTACCTCCCGAAGGACTCCAAAGCCTCGAGGCAGCCGATGTTCTTCTGCTCCACGTGGAGCGTGGGGAAGGCGGTGGATTACGCAGCTTCTCTGGCGAGTCTGAAGAACAGCAACAACATCGCGACAGCCAAGGTCACGACTCCTCACGGCCTCCCTGAAACAAGTCCACTGCTAACCGCGAAGCTCAAGAACATATTTCTTTTTACCGTGATGTTTGAAACGTGCTAACCTACTTTGATATATTATGATATTATGATATGCTATCCTGTGACTTTTTCACATTTAAACCAGCTTGTAATCGGAAAGAGAAATAGTATCGCAAACATCAGACTAGCATGTTGAGTATCGATAGTCAGTGTAATGTTTAAAAATATTAAAGTATGTCTTATTTATTATTAAACATGTTTAATTAGCATTGTATGTCAAAAAGGTTTTTATACTACGTGTCAGATTGCGTTTAGTTAATGTAGATATCCCCCAAAAGACGTTTCTTCCTCGTTATTGATTCACACATTTGAATAAACTTGAATCCCCCCTCTGTCCCGTAGAAGCTGCGTCTGTGCCACCCTCAGACGGGCGAGGCCCTCCAGACGGACCACACCCTGCTGTCCCTGCTCTCTCACCCAGAAACGCCCCTCTTTAACGGGGGAGACGTGGTGCTGGAGTACCTGGAGAACCAGAGCTCCGGCCTGGATGTGTCCGACTACATCCGCCAGGTTTAGAAAGTTAAAGCTTTGAACCTCCAGCAGCCGAAGACCGTCAGTACGTGTTCTGTGCTACAATAAAGTTTCTGAAAAAACCCTTAAATCAGTTTGTTGATAAAGTCACAAAAACGAAATATGGGAATAAACGATATCGTCTGCCTTTGGGACCAAGACACACACCGGTTAACTCTTTAATAATCATGACCGGTTATTTGATCTGACTCAAGAGGAAGTACCTCCCGGTGAACACAAAGAGAAAGAGGGCGATGTGACAGAGACACGTTTGAAGTCTTTAATTCTCCTTTCAAACAGTTTGGAGAAATGATGTCAGAGCAGTCATCGTTCTGTACGACCCGCTCCTCAGTTCTAAAGTCAAAGTCTTGGAGCGGCGTTGCGTTCAGGGACCGATCTGCTCCTCTATCTCCTCGCAGACCGTGTCGCCGACAGCCACCACCGTCTCTTCCTGTTTGTAGGCAAGCGCGGGCATCATGTCGTCGTCGAACAGGATGTGCGGCTCCTCCCCCCTCCTCCTCCTCCTCCCCGGCCGCCTCCCCCCCCTCTCCATGCATGCGCTTCATGTGCTGCTGCAGGTTCCCGCTGCGGTTGAACCTGGCGCCGCAGCGCTCGCAGCCGTGCGGCCGCTCGCCCGTGTGGATGATGACGTGGCGCTGCAGCTGCGAGCGGCACTTCTTGTCCTTCCCGCAGATGTGGCAGACGAAGGACTGCGCGGGCCGCTCCCCGTTGGCGTGGACGACCTCTCGGTGGCGCTTCAGGTGTCCGAGGCGCCGGAAGCTTCGGCTGCAGAAGTCGCACCCGTACGGCCGCTGGTCGCTGTGGATCAGGGCGTGGCTCGACAGCAGCGAGCGGAACTTGAACACCTTCCCGCAGACGGGACACGGGAACTCTTTGGACGGCGCGGCGCCACTCCTGCGGTTGGGATTCTGCGCCCCGTTGCCTCGGAGGTGGACGCGGTCGTGATGCTGCTTCAGGGACGCGGCGCGGTGGAAGCTGCGCGGGCAGAGCGCGCATCGGTGCGGCCGCTCCGCCGAGTGAATGCGGCCGTGCGCGGCGAGGAGCGCCTCCGACTTCAGGCGCTTCCCGCAGACGCCGCAGGGGAACGGGGCGTCGGGCGGCGCGCGGCTCGTCGCGCCGTTGCTGTGCACCAGAATCTTGTGGCGGTTCAGCTGATACTGGCGTCCGAACTTCCGCCCGCAGATGTCGCAGAGGTGCGGCCGCTCGCCCGTGTGCACCTGGAAATGCACGGCGAGCTGCGAGCGGCACGGGAACTCTTTCCCGCAGAAGTCGCAGAGCAACGAGCTAACCGGCGGCGGCTTGTCGCCCCCGTCGGCGTCCGCGTGCACGATCTTCCTGTGGTGCTCCAGGTCGTTGGCTCTCATGTACGCTTTGGGACACGAATCGCAGTGGAACGGTTTCACCCCCGAATGGATGACTTCGTGCGTTTTGAGGCGCGATCGGCAGCTGAAGGTCTTCCCGCAGGCGGAGCACAGCCACGCGGGCGCCGGGCGATGTTTCTGCCGATGTTTCGCTCCCTCGGGATGCAGGCGCGTCAGGTGGTGCTGCAGGTTGTCTCTGCGGTTGAAGCGCAGCTCGCACAGGTGGCAGGCGAAGGGCTTCTGCCCCGTGTGGATGAAGGAGTGGCGCGCCAGGCTCGCCTTGTTCTTCATCACTTTGCCACACACCTCACACATGGTGCTGCCCGGCTCCAGCTTCACCTGGCGCAGAGGTGCATGCTGGGAGTCGGAGTCCAGTTGGGGAGGCGAGGGAGAGTCATCTGAAGCGGGGGAGAGGAAGGAGTTAATGAAATGAAAGTAAATGATCAAATATTCTTATAAATACTATTAAACTACTATTTTCGAAACATTACAGAAAAAATAGATCCTATATGTCTTTTAGATTTTAGAAAATGTGATGGATTTAATATAAAGAATACATAAATATATATATAATAAAATAATATGTCTCGGTCTGAGGATGATTGAAGTCTCACCTCCTTCAGCTGGAGTCCAGATGGTGTCACCTTCCTCCTCCTCCTCTTCCTCCTCCTCTTCCTCCTCCTCCTCCTCCTCCTGGGGGGGGGTCAGTGACAGCCGACCCCCTGCGGCGCCCTCGTTGAATCGGACTCTGTTTTGTGGTCTTCTTCCTCAGGGGGGGCGCCCTCCTCTTCAGGGGAGGGGGGGGGCTCCTCCTGCGGGGGGGGCTTGATGGTTCTGGTTCTGGTCCGGTTGGTGCAGTGCTGCAGCAGAACCCCGTCAGAACCATCGGACCTCACTGCGAAACACTGCAGCAGAACCTCAGAGGAACCTGAGAGAGAACAGAGGACTCTTTAAAGTAGAGACACTACATACTGATATACACCTGAACATCAGCAGGAGAGGACTCTTTAAAGTAGAGACACTACATACTGATATACACCTGAACATCAGCAGGAGAGAACTCTTTAAAGTAGAGACACTACATACTGATATGCACCTGAACATCAGCCGGAGAGGACTCTTTAAAGTAGAGACGCTACATACTGATATACACCTGAACGTCAGCAGGAGAGGACTCTTTAAAGTAGAGACACTACATACTGAGATACACCTGAACATCAGCAGGAGAGGACTCTTTAAAGTAGAGACACTACGTACTGATATACACCTGAACATCAGCAGGAGAGGACTCTTTAAAGTAGAGACACTACATACTGATATACACCTGAACATCAGCAGGAGAGAACTCTTTAAAGTAGAGACACTACATACTGATATACACCTGAACATCAGCAGGAGAGGACTCTTTAAAGTAGAGACACTACATACTGATATACACCTGAACATCAGCAGGAGAGGACTCTTTAAAGTAGAGACACTACAAACTGATATACACCTGAACATCAGCAGGAGAGGACTCTTTAAAGTAGAGACACTACATACTGATATACACCTGAACATCAGCAGGAGAGAACTCTTTAAAGTAGAGACACTACATACTGATATACACCTGAACATCAGCAGGAGAGGACTCTTTAAAGTAGAGACACTACATACTGATATACACCTGAACATCAGCAGGAGAGGACTCTTTAAAGTAGAGACACTACATACTGATATACACCTGAACATCAGCAGGAGAGGACTCTTTAAAGTAGAGACACTACGTACTGATATACACCTGAACATCAGCAGGAGAGGACTCTTTAAAGTAGAGACACTACATACTGATATACACCTGAACATCAGCAGGAGAGAACTCTTTAAAGTAGAGACACTACATACTGATATACACCTGAACATCAGCAGGAGAGGACTCTTTAAAGTAGAGACACTACATACTGATATACACCTGAACATCAGCAGGAGAGGACTCTTTAAAGTAGAGACACTACAAACTGATATACACCTGAACATCAGCAGGAGAGGACTCTTTAAAGTAGAGACACTACATACTGATATACACCTGAACATCAGCAGGAGAGAACTCTTTAAAGTAGAGACACTACATACTGATATACACCTGAACATCAGCAGGAGAGGACTCTTTAAAGTAGAGACACTACATACTGATATACACCTGAACATCAGCAGGAGAGGACTCTTTAAAGTAGAGACACTACATACTGATATACACCTGAACATCAGCAGGAGAGAACTCTTTAAAGTAGAGACACTACATACTGATATACACCTGAACATCAGCAGGAGAGGACTCTTTAAAGTAGAGACACTACATACTGATATACACCTGAACATCAGCAGGAGAGGACTCTTTAAAGTAGAGACACTACATACTGATATCCACCTGAACATCAGCAGGAGAGGACTCTTTAAAGTAGAGACACTACATACTGATATACACCTGAACATCAGCAGGAGAGGACTCTTTAAAGTAGAGACACTACACACTGATGTGTCTCACCTGTGTGTCTCCAGCCCAGCTGTTGACTCAGCAGATCCACCTGGACAGCAACGTCTCTCCGTTCTGCTGAGTCGCTCTGACAGCCCACTTCTTTCCTCGTCTCCTCTTTCCTCGTCTCCTCCTCTGGACTCTCCCACTGGCAGCCCACCTCCCTCCTTGTCTCCTCCCCCCTCAGCAGGAGCTCACAGAGCGGCTCTCCGGACGACATCTCTGCAGAAAACAGATATCAAATAAAATGTTTTCTAACGGTTTCTATGACAACAAGAAAGATGAAAATACAGATTAATAAAAGGACTTGAGACCCAATAACCATTATAACCAGAGATCTACTGTCGATACATTACAGAAAGACACGTATTCAGAAATGGACACAAAATACTCTCCATTTCAGAAATCTAAAGACACAGAGATTAGCATCGCCGTGTTTCCCCGATATACAAATAGCGGCTTTTATTATAAATTAAAATAATAATAAGTGGCGACCCTTTTCAGCCCTGTGCGCTGCACGTGATGACAGTGGGGGATGTTGGCTTATCAGGCGCCCTCAGCTCAGAGAGAGAGAGAGAGAAAGAGAGAGAGAGAGAGAGCGAGAGGGAGAGAGAGAGCGAGTGCGAGAGAGAGCAAGAGAGAGTGAGAGAGATACAGAGAGAAAGAGAGAGAGAAAGAGAGTGAGAGAGACACAGAGAGAGAGAGCGAAAGAGGGAGAGCGAGAGAGAGAGAGCGAGAGAGAGGGCGAGCGAGAGAGAGAGCGAGAGAGAGGGGAGAGAGGGAGAGAGGGAGAGAGAGAGGGGAGAGAGAGAGAGAGGGAGAGAGAGAGAGCGCCAGAGAGCAAGCGAGAGAGAGAGGGAGAGAGGGGAGAGAGAGAGGGAGAGAGGGAGGGAGAGAGAGAGAGCGAGAGAGCGAGAGAGAGAGCGAGAGCGAGAGAGGGAGAGAGAGAGAGCGAGCGAGAGAGAGAGGGAGAGAGGGGAGAGAGAGAGGGAGAGAGAGAGAGAGAGAGAGAGAGAGAGGGAGAGAGAGAGGGGAGAGAGAGAGAGGGAGAGAGAGAGGGGAGAGAGAGAGCGCGAGAGAGGGAGAGAGAGAGAGAGAGAGAGAGAGACAGAGAGAGAGAGAGAGACAGAGAGAGAGAGAGAGAGACACAGAGAGGG
This sequence comes from Champsocephalus gunnari, assembly GCA_036324595.1. Taxonomy (NCBI): domain Eukaryota; kingdom Metazoa; phylum Chordata; class Actinopteri; order Perciformes; family Channichthyidae; genus Champsocephalus; species Champsocephalus gunnari. The sequence goes on along the minus strand of CM070448.1, from coordinate 2,207,386 downwards.
AGCGAGAGAGAGAGAGAGAGAGCACCTGAGGTAAAGGACTCTCTTCTCCCGCTCGGAGCTCGAGGGGAGCACCTAGAGAGCGTCTCAGTTCCTCGGAGGGTCTCAAACAAACACGTGTCACAAATTATGTAAACACGTATTTCAAGGCTCTGCTTTATAATCATTAGGATAAATGAAATCATTGCAGAGTCGACTAGAGGACGGACACATCGATTAGAACTGGAGACACAAAAATATGCACGAATAAATGTCAACTGGTAAAATAAGATATAAATGAAGAACTAAACTAAAATAAGTTTCATTTGTTAGTGGCGATGTTCAGATCCTTATTGATTATTAAAATGTAACCGATCTTCTTCAGATGGTGGTGGAGTTGTACCCTGATCAGGCCTCTGTGAGTGGGCGCTCAAAGGCACCAGATTGAAGCATTCCACTTTAAAAAGTGATTTCTGTCTCTAGAATATTATATAATATTCAACAGTAATATTAACAATAAACATTTATATTCATTTAAACATAAATATTTGCTCCACCCGTGCTCTCCTCCGGCTGCAGAGCGCAACATTCACCGGCTCTCACTCGCTCCAGAAGCTGAGCAGATACTCAGAAGGCAGCTCGATTCTGATTGGCTTGAAGGGCGTGCGATTTAAAATATATATATATTATTAATAAATAGAAAATATTACAAGATTGGCATCAAAGGACACAGATTGATAGATATGCAGTTTCCCTCAAACTTTGCCCGACCCCCCTGGCGGCCCCCCGGGGGGGTCGGGGCCCACTTTGAAAACCCTGCCCCTAGAGGATGTGACGTCCACCCCCCAAATCAAACATGTTCATACAATACTGAATACATTTGAAGCCATTTTGACGTCATGTCAATACGTTTCTGCTTCTGTCGTGTATTTGTCTTTTGTGGAGATTTCTCATTTATTCTTTATGTATAAAATCTCCCCTCGGGCAGCAGAAAGCGTAGAGCCGGCCCTGGTGCTGGCAGACGCATGGAAACAAATTGGCGGGGCGCACTCCACACGCTCGAAAATCGCGATTTGAAACGATGCGATGATCAGATCACAAAGCCTGCCACCAATCAGAGTGCTGTGCTCCACATGTACCCGCCATTGTTAACCAATCAGAAGCGGCCCATGATAGCAGGTGATGGACAGATTGATCCAATCACCTGCCCTTTCCAGACGGCTTCCAGCGGAGCTTCAGATGCTCCGATGAAACAAAGCGTCTGTCAGGTCAGCGCCGCTCCATCAAGTACTTCAGACTAGCTGCACCTCCACCAGCTACCCTGCAGTCTACAAAGTACTTCAGACTAGCTGCACCTCCACCAGCTACCCTGCAGTCTACAAAGTACTTCAGACTAGCTGCACCTCCACCAGCTACCCTGCAGTCTACAAAGTACTTCAGACTAGCTGCACCTTCACCAGCTACCCTGCAGTCTACAAAGTACTTCAGACTAGCTGCACCTCCACCAGCTACCCTGCAGTCTACAAAGTACTTCAGACTAGCTGCACCTCCACCAGCTACCCTGCAGTCTACAAAGTACTTCAGACTAGCTGCACCTCCACCAGCTACCCTGCAGTCTACAAAGTACTTCAGACTAGCTGCACCTTCACCAGCTACCCTGCAGTCTACAAAGTACTTCAGACTAGCTGCACCTTCACCAGCTACCCTGCAGTCTACAAAGTACTTCAGACTAGCTGCACCTTCACCAACTACCCTGCAGTCTACAAAGTACTTCAGACTAGCTGCACCTTCACCAGCTACCCTGCAGTCTACAAAGTACTTCAGACTAGCTGCACCTCCACCAGCTACACTGCAGTCTACTACTACTTTTACTCAAGTACAAGGTCTGAGTACTTCTACTTTTACTCAAGAACAAGGTCTGAGTACTTCTACTTTTACTCAAGAACAAGGTCTGAGTACTTCTACTTTTACTCAAGTACAAGATCTGAGTACTTCTACTTTTACTCAAGAACAAGATCTGAGTACTTCTACTTCTACTCAAGAACAAGGTCTGAGTACTTCTACTTCTACTCAAGAACAAGGTCTGAGTACTTCTACTTTTACTCAAGTACAAGGTCTGAGTACTTCTACTTTTACTCAAGTACAAGATCTGAGTACTTCTACTTTTACTCAAGTACAAGATCTGAGTACTTCTACTTTAACTCAAGAACAAGATCTGAGTACTTCTACTTCTACTCAAGAACAAGGTCTGAGTACTTTTACTCAGGAACAAGGTCTGAGTACTTTTACTCAGGAACAAGGTCTGAGTACTTGTACTCAAGAGCAAGGTCTGAGTACTTCTACTCAAGAACAAGGTCTGAGTACTTTTACTCAGGAACAAGGTCTGAGTACTTTTACTCAGGAACAAGGTCTGAGTACTTCTACTCAAGAGCAAGGTCTGAGTACTTCTACTTTTACTCAAGTACAATATCTGAGTACTTCTACTTTTACTCAAGTACAAGATCTGAGTACTTCTACTTTTACTCAAGAACAAGATCTGAGTACTTCTACTTCTACTCAAGAACAAGGTCTGAGTACTTCTACTTTTACTCAAGTACAAGATCTGAGTACTTCTACTCAAGTACAAGGTCTGAGTACTTCTACGTTTACTCAAGTATAAGATCTGAGTACTTCTACTTTTACTCAAGAACAAGGTCTGAGTACTTCTACTTTTACTCAAGAACAAGGTCTGAGTACTTCTACTTTTACTCAAGTACTAGATCTGAGTACTTCTACTTTTACTCAAGTACAAGGTCTGAGTACTTCTACTTTTACTCAAGTACAAGGTCTGAGTACTTCTACTTTTACTCAAGAACAAGGTCTGAGTACTTCTACTTTTACTCAAGAACAAGGTCTGAGTACTTCTACTTTTACTCAAGTACTAGATCTGAGTACTTCTACTTTTACTCAAGTACAAGGTCTGAGTACTTCTACTTTTACTCAAGTACAAGGTCTGAGTACTTCTACTTTTACTCAAGTACAAGGTCTGAGTACTTCTACTTCTACTCAAGAGCAAGGTCTGAGTACTTCTACTCTTACTCAAGAACAAGGTCTGAGTACTTCTACTTCTACTCAAGAGCAAGGTCTGAGTACTTCTACTTCTACTCAAGAGCAAGGTCTGAGTACTTCTACTCAAGAGCAAGGTCTGAGTACTTCTACTCAAGAGCAAGGTCTGAGTACTTCTACTCAAGAGCAAGGTCTGAGTACTCTACTCAAGAGCAAGTCTGAGTACTTCTACTCAAGAGCAAGGTCTGAGTACTTCTACTCAAGAGCAAGGTCTGAGTACTTCTACTCAGGAGCAAGGTCTGAGTACTTGGAAGTGAAATCAAACCTTTTCGGAGCATTGTTTTAAGTTAATAATAGATGAGTAGCATGTGGCGGTAATCGTCCCGAAACCGATAGTTCGTCTAAAGCAGATTTTAAATGATTTTAAAGTCTGAATAAGCACTTTATTATTTGAAGAAGCGAAGCTGCCTCGGAAGCTAACATGCTAGCTAACACCAGACACCCGGGTTTTCCCCGACAGACAGGAAACAAAGAGTCGGTTTACCAGCGGGTCGAGCGGCCAGACAGCAGCGGGAGGAGGGATTACTGTCCGGGGAGGGTTTCAGTCTAATCGATAAGGAAACGCATTTAAATCGTTAAACTGATTTCACTTCTTTAGCAGATCAACCGCCGCCGACAACACGGTCCGCACCGGAAGTGAATGTTCTTCTTCTACTTCCTGTGTCATGACTGTTCGGTGAGAAACTTCCGCCCCCTGCTGGTCAGACTGTGAATACCAGCCATCCCTATTTAACTGTCGATGACATTAGAGATTTTAAATATATCGTTCATAATATAAAGTAAAATAGACAGACAGAGAGAGAGAGAGACAGAGAGAGAGACGGACAGACGGATAGATAAAGAGATAGATAGATAGATAGAGAGATAGATAAATAGAGAGATAGACAGACAGATAGATAAAGAGATAGATAGATAGACATACAGATAGATAAAGAGATAGATAGATAAATAGAGAGATAGATAGACAGATAGACGGACATATAGATACAGAGATAGACAGACAGGCAGACAGACAGACAGATAAAGAGATAGATAGATAGATAGATAGATAGATGGACAGATAGACAGGCATATAGATAAATAGATAGATAGACAGACAGACAGACAGAATATTCTGGATCCATCCCAAAAAAACAATATATATTTTGTACATATTATTTGTACACACACAGAGACACTGGTTTAAGAGTGTATACATATTTTTATTTGCAGTATTTTATAATCATACAACATAAATAAAAGCTTTCATTACAATAATGTTCTCGTCAGCAGCAGAGCCATTTACAACCAGAGTTACATCAATAACCCAGAGCCATTTACAACCAGAGTTACACCAATAACCCAGCGCCATTTACAACCAGAGTTACATCAATAACCCAGCGCCATTTACAACCAGAGTTACATCAATAACCCAGCGCCATTTACAACCAGAGTTACATCAATAACCCAGCGCCATTTACAACCAGAGTTACATCAATAACCCAGTGCCATTTACAACCAGAGTTACATCAATAACCCAGTGCCATTTACAACCAGAGTTACATCAATAACCCAGCGCCATTTACAACCAGAGTTACATCAATAACCCAGAGCCATTAATAACCAGGGTTGCATCAATAACCCAGCGCCATCAATAACCCAGAGCCATTAATAACCAGAGTTACATCAATAACCCAGCGCCATCAATAACCCAGCGCCATTTACAACCAGAGTTACATCAATAACCCAGTGCCATTAATAACCAGGGTTGCATCAATAACCCAGCGCCATTTACAACCAGAGTTACATCAATAACCCAGCGCCATTTACAACCAGAGTTACACCTATAACCCAGTGCCATTAATAACCAGGGTTACACCTATAACCCAGCGCCATTTACAACCAGAGTTACATCAATAACCCAGAGCCATTTACAACCAGAGTTACATCAATAACCCAGTGCCATTAATAACCAGGGTTGCATCAATAACCCAGCGCCATTTACAACCAGAGTTACACCAATAACCCAGTGCCATTAATAACCAGGGTTGCATCAATAACCCAGCGCCATTTACAACCAGAGTTACACCAATAACCCAGAGCCATTAAAAACTAGGGTTACTTCAAAAACCACATATTTAACGGAAGGACGGACTCTGTTTTTTTGTGTTTGTGTTTTAAGCAACACAAAGGTCCCTTTTAAAAAACAGACGATTTAAGAGTGACAGTGATTATGAGCAGCCTGTAAACTGTGAGTTTAAAAAAACGATCGGTTTAATGGAAACAACGTAAATATCGAATAGTGATTGTCTCTCTGCGCTGCGAGAACAAGACGACATCGAAACGACTGAAGGAATAAATATTCTGCTTCCTGCTTCCTTATGTACAATATTAACAGCTGCCCGAAACTCAGGAGGAGAAAACACCACCGAAGAAGAAGAAGACGGACGACGACAGCTAAAATATGTTGAAATAAAAACCAGGCGATGTTCAGAGACTCTCACGACTGAAAGCTGACGAACAAATCTTTCGTTTGAAGTAATTATGGTTCATTTTTATATAACATTAGTGCTCGTTAAAGGACCATACCGTGTTTTAAACACAGCGACACATGAAAAGTGACTTTAAATGAGTTTTTCTGCAAAATTCTCAAAATACATTTATTTGTAATTATATATTTCATATAATAAACATGTTTCTTTCCCATCAAATGTTTTTCTTATTATTATTAAAAATGTGTTTCATAAGTATAAAAACTAGTTTCGGGATTATTTCTGTAATTCTGAAACCGTTCTTTGTTTTTTTAAATCCCTCTCGCATCAAATATATTTTTCTCAATACTACCTTAAATTTGGGCATCATTTTAAAAATTAAAATGTATATCTTAATAGTCCTTTTCTTTCTCCGTAACCATGTAAACAGATTTTTTCGTGATTACGAGAAGAAAAAAATTAATTCAAAATGTGTATATATTTATTTTTAATTTTTTAATTTCTTATTATTTATTTCTCTAGTATCAAGTACTATTTCCCCCTAATTATACATAATTTCCCGTTATTACTAAATATTTTTTTCGTGACGAGGAAACATTTTATTCCTAATTATTTTCTTTAATAATTTGAAATATTTCCCGTTCCCTTTTCCCCCTTCTTTGGTGTTTGGAGAGCTCTGCGTGAACTGTGAGCATCACGTACAATTAAAAACACTGTTTGAATATTCCAGCAGCTCCACGTGTCGCTGTGCGTTGAGAAATGTAAACAGGAAGTCCTTTATTAAAGCAGCGGTGAAACAGGTGGAGGTGAGTTCACAAAGATCCTGTGTGTTCGCTGACAGGACGCTCCACTCGGAGTGGGAAAGCGGAGATGTTTTGGTTCATCAAGACGACAACAAATGTAAAAAAAAAGTACACGGTGAGTTCAAACAAGGCAGTGCAAAAACTCCTCTTCCTCCTCCTCCTGCAGTCAGTAGTAAACTCTTCCTCCTCTCCTTGACTCCTTGTCTCCTCTCCTCTCGTTGGGTTCAAGCAGAGTTCAGATACTCCAGAGCGACTTCATAGCAGAACTTATACTGCTCCTGTCGAGGAAAACCACCCAAAAAACACACTTTTTAGCATTTAAATATACATAAATAAAATAAATATACATAAATAATATTACATTCACGTATTATAGATTATTGTACATTTCAAACAATTTAAAGAAAAATAAATATTACCAGCAGGTCCACCATGTTTGGTTTGTTGTTTCTCAGAGTTTTGACGGCGTGAAAGTTATCGACGCAGCGCTGCTGACGTAACATTTCACACACGATGCTGACGCTGCAAAACACTCCACTACGACCACCGCCATTTCTGAGGAGAGGAGGCAAGGAGAGGAGACAAGGAGAGAAGGAGAGGAGAGGAGACAAGGAGAGAAGGGGAGGAGACAAGGTGAGAAGGAGAGGAGAAAAGGAGAGGAGACAAGGTGATAAGGAGAGGAGAAAAGGAGAGGAGACAAGGTGAGAAGGAGAGGAGACAAGGAGAGGAGACAAGGAGAGGAGACAAGGAGAGGAGACAAGGACAGAAGGAGAGGAGAAAAGGAGAGGAGACAAGGTGAGAAGGAGAGGAGAGGAGAGGAGACAAGGAGAAGAGACAAGGTGAGAAGGAGAGGAGAGGAAACAAGGAGAGAAGGAGAGGAGACAAGGTGAGAAGGAGAGGAGAAAAGGTGAGAAGGAGAGGAGAAAAGGAGAGGAGACAAGGTGAGAAGGAGAGGAGAGGAGACGAGGAGACAAGGTGAGAAGGAGAGGAGAAAAGGAGAGAAGACAAGGAGAGAAGGAGAGGAGAAAAGGAGAGGAGACAAGGAGAAGAGACAATGAGAGGAGACAAGAAGAGGAGATTTAATTGTCAGCATGTGCTTCCGCTGCCTGGCCACCAGATGGAGACAAAACACCACAAATGAGCTCAGAGTCTTTTCAGGAGTATCACTGTGTTAAAGTGCATTTGGAAGTATTACCGTATATATTCAGTAGTATAGCTGTCTTTAACGATATTAATAGTAGTAATAAAGTACTCTGTAATGTCTCAAAGTACTCTGCAATGTCTCAAAGTATTCTGTGATGTCTCCTTTAAGTACTCTGTGATGTCCCCTAAAGTACTCTATAATGTCCTAAAGTACTCTGTGATGTCCTAAAGTACTCTGTGATGTCCTAAAGTACTCTGTAATGTCCCAAAGTACTCTGTGATGTCCTAAAGTACTCTGTGATGTCACAAAGTACTCTGTAATGTCCCAAAGTACTCTGTGATGTCCTAAAGTACTCTGTGTGATGTCTCCTAAAGTACTCTGTAATGTCTCCTAAAGTACTCTGTGATGTCCTAAAGTACTCTGTGATGTCTCCTAAAGTACTCTGTGATGTCTCCTAAAGTACTCTGTAATGTCCTAAAGTACTCTGTAATGTCTCCTAAAGTACTCTGTGATGTCCTAAAGTACTCTGTAATGTCTCCTAAAGTACTCTGTAATGTCCACAAGTACTCTGTGATGTCTCCTAAAGTACTCTGTAATGTCTCCTAAAGTACTCTGTGATGTTCTAAAGTACTCAGTAATGTCCTAAAGTACTCTGTGATGTCCTAAAGTACTATGTGATGTCCTAAAGTACTCTGTAATGTCCTAAAGTACTCTATAATGTCCTAAAGTACTCTGTGATGTTCTAAAGTACTCTGTAATGTCTCCTAAAGTACTCTGTAATGTCCTAAAGTACTCTGTGATGTCTCCTAAAGTACTCTGTAATGTCTCCTAAAGTACTCTGTGATGTTCTAAAGTACTCAGTAATGTCCTAAAGTACTCTGTGATGTCCTAAAGTACTATGTGATGTCCTAAAGTACTCTGTAATGTCCTAAAGTACTCTATAATGTCCTAAAGTACTCTGTGATGTTCTAAAGTACTCAGTAATGTCATAAAGTACTCTGTGATGTCCTAAAGTACTCTGTGATGTCCTAAAGTACTATGTGATGTCCTAAAGTACTCTGTAATGTCCTAAAGTACTCTATAATGTCCTAAAGTACTCAGTAATGTCCTAAAGTACTCAGTAATGTCCTAAAGTACTCTGTAATGTCTCCTAAAGTACTCTATAATGTCCTAAAGTACTCTGTAATGTCCTAAAGTACTCTGTGATGTTCTAAAGTACTCAGTAATGTCCTAAAGTACTCAGTAATGTCCTAAAGTACTCAGTAATGTGTATTTGTGCAGTACTTCTCTCTTACAGGCAGTGCACCACGGTCCTCCCTTCCCCCCCGTCGTACTCGTCCTGCCACTTGTCCACCTGGTGGACGAGCTTCAGAAAGGAGCGCTTGTTTACGGGCGTGTCGCGGTACATCGGCCAGCCGAGGAACTGGAACTGCTGCACCATGCGGTACCCGTCCTGAGGCTGGGGGGAGACAGGGGTTAAAACAAGCGCACCATAAAGTTAGTGAAAGCTACACGCTGAGAAGAAGTAAGGAAAGGTAAAGAGGAGGTGAGGAGAGGTTAATAAGCAGGTTAGGAAAGGAAGAAGGAAGCGGGAAGAAGGAAAAGGAAGACGGACATAGGAAAGGAAATATGGATACGGATAAGAAGGAAGAAGGAAGGAAGGCAAGAAGGAAAGGAGAGGACAGGAAAGGGAAGGATAGGGGAAAGCTCATTGTAAAGGAGAGAAGGAGGGAAGGAAATAAGGAGAAAACCAAAGAAGGGGTAAGTAAGGTAGGACAGGAATGAGGAGGTAAGGAAAGGTAAAGTAGGACATATGACACGGAAAGGAAATAAGGACGTGGAAAAGGAAAGGAGAAGAGGAGGGAAGGAGAAGTAGGACATAGGAAAGGAAGGGAGAATGTTAGTAACACATGTAAGAAGTGAATAAAGAAGAGACAGGTAGGGGGGGGGTTAACCGATTCTAACCTAAATGTGAGCCGACAGGGAGGAGAAAGCTCTCGAATCAAACGCACTGGGAGCTAAATCCGACCTGCCACCGGGAGGCGGGGGGGGGTGGATCAAGCACAGCCAAAATGAAGTGAGACACAGGGAGGAAACGAGGCACGAATCAAACCTAAACTCACGGGGGGGCGAGGGGGTGAATATATCAAACGCATCTGATCTAAATCTGCTAAAAGAGGTGTTTGGATGGAAATAAGGAGGAACGTCAGGAGACAGAAATCAAGCGCACCCTGAATACCTGACGACGTAAAGGGGTCAAAATCAAACACCGGGTGCGTTTGATTTTGTCTGTGTGCTAGATACTTGGTTATTAAGATGTCACCCTCCTCTCCTCGCACGACGAGCATCGAAATAACCTCCCAACACCAGTTCCATCAACCCATAACAGGCGACAGTTTCTTCCCAACGCTAAACCCCGGTTTTCTTTCACGACTTTTGAGTCTGAATCCCAAAGACCGAGCTTCACATTTATCCTCACAACATTTCTGTGAATCTGAGGGTTTTAACACGATATATAACCGAGTGTCATCAGCGTAAAACAAACGCACCCTGGCCGTGTTGTAGATCCTGAAGATGCGACTGATGACGTCCTCCTCCAGATCTGCAGAAACAAACTCCACCTGCAGAGAGCCGAGGCGATGGAGGCCGTTTTCAGGCCAGTACTGAGGACACAACTGGGACAGAAAGACAGAAAGACGGGGTTACAGAGGAGACTGACCTGGGACCAGCTGCTAGTTCAGCTGCTATTGACTGAAGACTCTGCTCTTATAGTGAGGGCTGGTTCAGACTGACCTGGGACCAGCTGCTAGTTCAGCTGCTATAGACTGAAGACTCTGCTCTTATAGTGAGGGCTGGTTCAGACTGACCTGGGACCAGCTGCTAGTTCAGCTGCTATAGACTGAAGACCCTCCTCTTATAGTGAGGGCTGGTTCAGGCTGACCTGGGACCAGCTGCTAGTCCTGCTGCTATAGACTGAAGACCCTCCTCTGGTTCAGACTGACCTGGGACCAGCTGCTAGTTCTGCTGCTATAGACTGAAGACTCTCCTCTTGTAGTGAGGGCTGGTTCAGACTGACCTGGGACCAGCTGCTAGTTCTGCTGCTATAGACTGAAGACTCTCCTCTTGTAGTGAGGGCTGGTTCAGACTGACCTGGGACCAGCTGCTAGTTCTGCTGCTATAGACTGAAGACCCTCCTCTTATAGTCAGGGCTGGTTCAGACTGACCTGGGACCAGCTGCTAGTTCAGCTGCTATAGACTGAAGACCCTCCTCTTATAGTGAGGGCTGGTTCAGACTGTCCTGGGACCAGCTGCTAGTTCTGCTGCTATAGACTGAAGACTCTCCTCTTGTAGTGAGGGCTGGTTCAGACTGACCTGGGACCAGCTGCTAGTTCTGCTGCTATAGACTGAAGACCCTCCTCTTATAGTCAGGGCTGGTTCAGACTGACCTGGGACCAGCTGCTAGTTCAGCTGCTATAGACTGAAGACCCTCCTCTTATAGTGAGGGCTGGTTCAGGCTGACCTGGGACCAGCTGCTAGTTCTGCTGCTATAGACTGAAGACTCTCCTCTTGTAGTGAGGGCTGGTTCAGACTGACCTGGGACCAGCTGCTAGTCCTGCTGCTATAGACTGAAGACCCTCCTCTGGTTCAGACTGACCTGGGACCAGCTGCTAGTTCTGCTGCTATAGACTGAAGACTCTGCTCTTATAGTGAGGGCTGGTTCAGACTGACCTGGGACCAGCTGCTAGTTCAGCTGCTATAGACTGAAGACCCTCCTCTTATAGTGAGGGCTGGTTCAGACTGACCTGGGACCAGCTGCTAGTTCTGCTGCTATAGACTGAAGACTCTCCTCTTATAGTGAGGGCTGGTTCAGACTGACCTGGGACCAGCTGCTAGTTCTGCTGCTATAGACTGAAGACTCTCCTCTGGTTCAGACTGACCTGGGACCAGCTGCTAGTTCTGCTGCTATAGACTGAAGACCCTCCTCATATAGTGAGGGCTGGTTCAGACTGACCTGGGACCAGCTGCTAGCTCTGCTGCTATAGACCGAAGACTCTCCTCTGGTTCAGACGGACCTGGGACCAGCTGCTAGTTCTGCTGCTATAGACTGAAGACCCTCCTCATATAGTGAGGGCTGGTTCAGACTGACCTGGGACCAGCTGCTAGTTCTGCTGCTATAGACTGAAGACTCTCCTCTTATAGTGAGGGCTGGTTCAGACTGACCTGGGACCAGCTGCTAGTTCTGCTGCTATAGACTGAAGACTCTCCTCTTATAGCGAGGGCTGGTTCAGACTGACCTGGGACCAGCTGCTAGTTCTGCTGCTATAGACTGAAGACTCTCCTCTTATAGTGAGGGCTGGTTCAGACTGACCTGGGACCAGCTGCTAGCTCTGCTGCTATAGACTGAAGACTCTCCTCTTGTAGTGAGGGCTGGTTCAGACTGACCTGGGACCAGCTGCTAGTTCTGCTGCTATAGACTGAAGACTCTCCTCTTATAGTGAGGGCTGGTTCAGACTGACCTGGGACCAGCTGCTAGTTCTGCTGCTATAGACTGAAGACTCTCCTCTTATAGTGAGGGCTGGTTCAGACTGACCTGGGACCAGTACTTAATGTTATTTGACCTCTGCAAAATATGTTCTTATATATGGAAATGTACCTCTTCTAATATCAATAGATTCGATTAGATTCCTTTATTGTCACTACAGCAAAAACTAGATTCATGTTGACAATACAAGCTACAACTGTTAATATATAATATATAAAGTGACTATAAATTGGACCAATGATACATTGAACAGTACGCTTACGAAACAATAACATTACCATCCAAATGCAAGAACAATCCGGTCAAGGCAGTGAAGAATGTAAACCAGTCCGTCAGTTGTATCAGTGCAGGTGATAGTTACAGAACTAGAAATAAATATGTCTTCGATAGAAACCTCTTATAATTCCTAATCAAGAAGATTTAAAAGACTGATAAGTGAAGTTCGAGGTTCTGTGCGAGTACCTGTGCGGGGTCCACGTCGTTCAGCATGACGATGGACGTGCAGTGGTAGTCGAGGACGAGACGCCAGAAATCTTTCACCGTGTTTGGCAAAGGATGCTGGGTAACGATGAACGCTGACGGCTGCTTGTAGCTCTGTAACAGGAAGTGACATCACACAGGTGAATAAACAACAACAAGGGGACACAGTGATACCTCGCACTCAAGCTCATCCCATGGACTCTCCCAAAGCATCATGGGAACTTGATTAAATAAACACAATAAAGATACTTAATAAAATACATGTCATTTTTTCCATTGGTCCCTCTTCTTTAGAGAAGACCAGGAAATTATGGATACAGGTATTTGAGTTCAACATGTAAGAAGTAGAAAGTACAGGTATTTGAGTTCAACATGTAAGAAGTAGAAAGTCCAGGTATTTGAGTTCAACATGTAAGAAGTAGAAAGTACAGGTATTTGAGTTCAACATGTAAGAAGTAGAAAGTACAGGTATTTGAGTTCAACATGAGAGAAGTAGAAAGTACAAGTATTTGAGTTCAACATGAGAGAAGTAGAAAGTACAGGTATTTGAGTTCAACATGTGAGAAGTAGAAAGTACAGGTATTTGGGTTCAACATGTAAGAAGTAGAAAGTACAGGTATTTGAGTTCAACATGTGAGAAGTATAAAGTACAGGTATTTGAGTTCAACATGAGAGAAGTAGAAAGTACAGGTATTTGAGTTCAACATGTGAGAAGTAGAAAGTACAGGTATTTGAGTTCAACATGTAAGAAGTAGAAAGTACAGGTATTTGGGTTCAACATGAGAGAAGTAGAAAGTACAGGTATTTGAGTTCAACATGAGAGAAGTAGAAAGTACAGGTATTTGAGTTCAACATGAGAGAAGTAGAAAGTACAGGTATTAGTGTTCAACATGTGAGAAGTAGAAAGTACAGGTATTTGAGTTCAACATGTGAGAAGTAGAAAGTACAGGTATTTGAGTTCAACATGTAAGAAGTAGAAAGTACAGGTATTTGGGTTCAACATGTGAGAAGTAGAAAGTACAGGTATTTGTGTTCAACATGTGAGAAGTAGAAAGTACAGGTATTTGAGTTCAACATGTAAGAAGTAGAAAGTACAGGTATTTGTGTTCAACATGTAAGAAGTAGAAAGTACAGGTATTTGGGTCCAACATGTAAGAAGTAGAAAGTACAGGTATTTGGGTCCAACATGTAAGAAGTAGAAAGTACAGGTATTTGAGTTCAACATGTAAGAAGTAGAAAGTACAGGTATTTGAGTTCAACATGAGAGAAGTAGAAAGTACAGGTATTTGAGTTCAACATGTGAGAAGTAGAAAGTACAGGTATTTGAGTTCAACATGAGAGAAGTAGAAAGTACAGGTATTTGAGTTCAACATGTAAGAAGTAGAAAGTACAGGTATTTGAGTTCAACATGAGAGAAGTAGAAAGTACAGGTATTTGAGTTCAACATGAGAGAAGTAGAAAGTACAGGTATTTGAGTTCAACATGAGAGAAGTAGAAAGTACAGGTATTAGTGTTCAACATGTGAGAAGTAGAAAGTACAGGTATTTGAGTTCAACATGTGAGAAGTAGAAAGTACAGGTATTTGAGTTCAACATGTAAGAAGTAGAAAGTACAGGTATTTGGGTTCAACATGTGAGAAGTAGAAAGTACAGGTATTTGTGTTCAACATGTGAGAAGTAGAAAGTACAGGTATTTGAGTTCAACATGTAAGAAGTAGAAAGTACAGGTATTTGTGTTCAACATGTGAGAAGTAGAAAGTACAGGTATTTGAGTTCAACATGTAAGAAGTAGAAAGTACAGGTATTTGGGTCCAACATGTAAGAAGTAGAAAGTACAGGTATTTGGGTTCAACATGTAAGAAGTAGAAAGTACAGGTATTTGGGTTCAACATGTAAGAAGTAGAAAGTACAGGTATTTGAGTTCAACATGTAAGAAGTAGAAAGTACAGGTATTTGAGTTCAACATGTAAGAAGTAGAAAGTACAGGTATTTGGGTTCAACATGTGAGAAGTAGAAAGTACAGGTATTTGGGTTCAACATGTAAGAAGTAGAAAGTACAGGTATTTGAGTTCAACATGAGAGAAGTAGAAAGTACAGGTATTTGGGTTCAACATGTGAGAAGTAGAAAGTACAGGTATTTGGGTTCAACATGTAAGAAGTAGAAAGTACAGGTATTTGAGTTCAACATGTAAGAAGTAGAAAGTACAGGTATTTGAGTTCAACATGTAAGAAGTAGAAAGTACAGGTATTTGAGTTCAACATGTAAGAAGTAGAAAGTACAGGTATTTGAGTTCAACATGAGAGAAGTAGAAAGTACAGGTATTTGAGTTCAACATGTAAGAAGTAGAAAGTACAGGTATTTGAGTTCAACATGAGAGAAGTAGAAAGTACAGGTATTTGAGTTCAACATGTAAGAAGTAGAAAGTACAGGTATTTGAGTTCAACATGAGAGAAGTAGAAAGTACAGGTATTTGGGTTCAACATGTGAGAAGTAGAAAGTACAGGTATTTGGGTTCAACATGTAAGAAGTAGAAAGTACAGGTATTTGAGTTCAACATGTAAGAAGTAGAAAGTACAGGTATTTGAGTTCAACATGTAAGAAGTAGAAAGTACAGGTATTTGAGTTCAACATGTGAGTAGTAGAAAGTACAGGTATTTGAGTTCAACATGTAAGAAGTAGAAAGTACAGGTATTTGGGTTCAACATGTGAGAAGTAGAAAGTACAGGTATTTGAGTTCAACATGTGAGTAGTAGAAAGTACAGGTATTTGAGTTCAACATGTAAGAAGTAGAAAGTACAGGTATTTGGGTTCAACATGTGAGAAGTAGAAAGTACAGGTATTTGAGTTCAACATGAGAGAAGTAGAAAGTACAGGTATTTGTGTTCAACATGTGAGAAGTAGAAAGTACAGGTATTTGAGTTCAACATGAGAGAAGTAGAAAGTACAGGTATTTGAGTTCAACATGTGAGAAATAGAAAGTACAGGTATTTGAGTTCAACATGTGAGAAGTAGAAAGTACAGGTATTTGAGTTCAACATGTAAGAAGTAGAAAGTACAGGTATTTGAGTTCAACATGTGAGAAGTAGAAAGTACAGGTATTTGAGTTCAACATGTAAGAAGTAGAAAGTACAGGTATTTGAGTTCAACATGTGAGAAGTAGAAAGTACAGGTATTTGAGTTCAACATGTAAGAAGTAGAAAGTACAGGTATTTGAGTTCAACATGTGAGAAGTAGAAAGTACAGGTATTTGAGTTCAACATGTAAGAAGTAGAAAGTACAGGTATTTGGGTTCAACATGTAAGAAGTAGAAAGTACAGGTATTTGTGTTCAACATGTAAGAAGTCAACGTAAAAAGTCGTCAGAAAAATAAGTAGTGGAGTAAAGTACTGATACCAGAAACATGTACTTATGTACATTAACAAAGTATTCGTACGTACGTCCATGAGAGCAGCGTTGATGTAGTTGGAGCTTTCTCCGTCGATGGTGATGAGGAAGGGGAGGCAGCGGTCTGGGGGAAGGACGTCCATGCAGCGGTTCTTCTCGTGGTTCCTCGGCAGCAGAGCGATGCTGCAGTCCTCCACCCGCAGCGTGGGCGTCACCATGTTCAGCGTCTGGACACCGATAACAAACTGTTAATACTTGAAGCAGTAAAATCAATCAACACTGGGGCGTTGTTGGCTTAATTGGTAGAGCTGTGTCTCTCCAATTAAGGCACTGGTTGCCCCAAAAACGCTTTAAAAAATATAAATAATAGTAACAATTTATATTATCACCATGTTCAGAGTCTTTGCACCAAACAATACCCTTAATAACTATAATCAATATTTACATCTAAAAAACCAAACCATCACCCTTTTCAGTTTTTGAGCTCATAAATACCAATATTTACACCATTAAACTATACATAAATAATCATTAGTTATAGAAAACAGCATAACAGATAAATACCAATACTATTAATAATACAAAGTAACAAACACTATCATCCCTCCTGTAGAGTCTGCATTAAATACCAATATATTACAGAGTGATTGGAGTTATTATCGTGCATTACCCTTCAATAGAGGCTTATTTAGTTAATAACTGTTTAAAATTAAGTAAGTTATATATATGATTGCAGAAGTAATGGTTTATTAGCATTTAATAACTATACTTACATTTGAAACTGTATAATCGTTGTTTATAACCAGTGTTGGGACTAACGCGTTACAAAGTAACTACTAGGGCTGTGCGATTATGGCAAAAATCATAATCACGATTATTTGGGTCAATAATTGATATCACGATTATTCATTGACCATTTATTGAACTTTAAAACAAATAATATTTTACCAATAAACAAGATCAACAAATATGTTGGAGCGCACTTCCAAAACCATACTAAACATATATTATTAATATGATCAATACAAATAAATTAGACCAAAATAAATTAAATCAAATATGATGCAGTGCACTGTCACAACCTCTGAAAACTCCTTAACACATAGCCAACATGTTGGTAAAACATATTCAACATATTCCACTCAGTTAAACGCTGAAGGCTGGCCCACCGTCACGGTCCAGAAGTAACGGGAAATAAATGTTGAACTACAATTTAAGACCAAATAAAAATGTTTAGGCCACCATGGCAGATGCTGGACGGGCTGCTCACGTCATCTCTTAAAGATGTTTTGCCAGAAACACCAGCCTGTTGACATGGTCTGGTTTCAGAGATGAGCGCAGGCAGGTGACGAGCCACCTGTCCTGAAGACCCTCAGCCCCCCCCCCGACACATGGGGTGACGCCGGCCAATCACAAAGCTTTGATGCGTTCAAGTGCATTATTCTGGCACAGGAAGATTATGTTACAGGACATTAACGATACAACAGAATATTGTTGTTCTATTTTTAGACACATCTCGCGATCGACTGGTTGGGCGCCCCTGGGCTCGACCATAGGTCTGTTGTGGTAGCAAAGTAATCAGCTGACGCCACATCTCTCTCAACTTCCCCACGGCATGTCACATAGTGCAGGCAGCGCAGACCTGCTGAAATAATACCGAGACGGCATCGCGTAACGCTTGTCCAACGTGTTGACAAGTTGCTTGAAGCCCTGGTTGCTAACCGTGCTAACTGGGCACGTATCTTTAGCGATGTGAAATGTAAAGGCAAAGTACTTAGTGGAAATAGTTTTACCCTTCTTTTTAACGAGTTGCTGCTCTTGTTCTGACGTCTTCGCTCGCGCTGAACACTCACAACACGTGTCACTCCCGCGTGGCCGAGTGGGCTTTTAAGGCCCTGACGCACCAAGCAGTCACCAGAGGACTAGCCGACGCTGAAGTCGGCTGTTGCCTGGCCGTGTTCTCCTGTGTTTTGGCCATGTGTCGCACGGGAACACACCGCACCGACTTCAGTGCGTGAGTGGCAATAACTCTCCTTTCCAGCAGGTGGCGGTAGTGTGTATTCGTCATTCAAAAGAGCCAACAACCGGAAGACAGAGAAGAAGAAGAGTATCTTTTCTCCGTAATATCACACAGAGCTGGCCTCTCCTGGATCAAGGTGATCAGCAGGTCTTCGTTTGCATCGTTCCAGATCGCCATGATGAGATGAAAATGAATAGCAGTCTGTGTGTGCCTTCTTAAATCGTTAAATCACTTCCGCTTCGCTTCTCATGCACTGATTCGCTAGCTGAACAGCCAATCAGAGTGATTATTTGGTCCGACTGCCAGACCCGATGCATGGCCGATTCAACATGTTGAATCGGCCATGCATCGGGTCGGGCAGTCCAAATAAGGCGTGTCACGGTCGACGGTGCGGGACACACCAACCTGACTACGGCGCCGCGAATGTCCGACAGCCTCTGACGGCCTCTGACTCCCAAAATCGGGTTGGTGTGTCAGGGCCTTTAGGGATAAGGGGCGAACGCGCACCCAGCAAAAAAAAATCGTATTTTGTCAATTATGCTGTTTTCATAATCGTCGCAAGCCATAATCGTAATCGCGATTAAAATACGATTAGTTGCACAGCCCTAGTAACTATAGTTACTAGTTCGTTTTAATAGTTTTTTTATATAGTCAACAGCCAGGCGAACAGAGATGAGAACTGTACTTAAGTACATGAGTAAATGTACTTAGATACTTCCTGTGTCACATGCGGAGACGGGCTGTGGGCGTGTTTGTGTTGTTTACCAACAAGACTGTCATGGCGGCGGCGGCGGAGCTCAAGTCGAGTTTCTCCACCTGGAGATATTCTCACTATTTCACTTTTGTCGAGCACAAAGAAAAGAACGTTTGAGTTGAATGTAAGTTGTGTCCTGGCGGGTCAACGAGCCTATCTACTGCCCAGACCAGTCATTCACATCTCTCATCTGCAGAAGCAACATGCTGGGACGAAGCCAGTAGCTCAGACCACAGAGACTCAGCCGACGCCACTCCACCTCCACCTGCACCTGCACCTCCACCTCCACCTGCACCTCCACCTCCACCTCCACCTGCACCTGCACCTCCACCTGCACCTGCACCTGCACCTCCACCTCCACCTCCACCTGCACCTCCACCTGCACCTCCACCTCCACCTCCACCTGCACCTCCACCTGCACCTCCACCTCCACCTCCACCTGCACCTCCACCTCCACCTGCACCTCCACCTCCACCTGCACCTCCACCTCCACCTCCACCTGCACCTGCACCTCCACCTGCACCTCCACCTGCACCTGCACCTAAGCAACAGCGGCTGGATGTTAACCGAGGGACTGCTAGCCGGGGGAAAGTCGATAAAGCCATTGCACGGTATGTTATAGAACACATGCAGGCTATTGCTACAGTGGAGTCACCCGCTTTCAGGGAGCTAGTTAGCATGATAGCATGTCCGGGCGGCACACGGCATATGGGACGGAACACTACCTGGAGAAAGAATATACAAAAAGGGAAAGCCAGCTAATATCGATGCTATCCAGATTGCATATAATGCATGTCAAGCTGATCAACAGATTGTATTATTCTCCAATGCAATAACAGTACTGACATGAAGGCTATCAGGGCATTAATGGGAGCCCTTTTTTAAGTAACGCATTACTTTGTGGTGTAAGTAATCAGTAAAGTAACTGAGCTACTTTTGAAATGAAGTAACTAGTAATGGTAACTAGTTACTGGTTTTCAGTAACTAGCACAACACTGTTTATAACCCTTTAGTAGTTGGGTAACAAACATTTATAGGTGTTATAACCCATTATACACCGTTTACTAACACATGTATTTATATTATATATTCTTAACACACTGCAGATGCTAGTCAGCCGTTCATTAAGTACAACCTAAAAACACGTTACCCTGAACTCCTCTTTGATCTGGCTGGAGTTGGTCTGAGGGTCCAATCGGTTCATCTCGTAGTACACAGAGCGCAGCTGATTGGCCGGGATGGCGGTGTCGCCGCAGAGACACGCCTCCAAGATGGCGTCGTGGATGAAGACGTACTGCTCCTGAAAAACCAAGAGAGGAACCGTCAGCTCCGGAGGAAAATGTCACTTCATAAAAGATTTATGTCAAGAGAGAGGAAGAGGAGTGACATTCAAAGGAGGAAGAGAGGGTCATCTCTGTCACTTCCTGTCAGACTTCAGAAGAACTGCAGAACAATAACAACCAAACGCTGCGGAGACATATCCTGTGTGAAGAAGGAATGAGAAGAAACTAACGTCTATACGCACGGGAGGGATACTCCCCTTCAGCTGCTTCAGGCCTCCCGCTTCTACTCATCGTGTTCATTTGTGTGTATGAATTATACGTTTTTGTTTTTGTATGATTTTAGTAGAATAAATAAAAGAATACAAATATATATATATATGTATTGCTATCTATTACAACATATAACATAAGAAGCACTTGTAATTTCTATTTTACTTTAATATTTAAGGCATGATTCTTATTCAATATTTAGTGATTTCTGGCTCTTTATTATTGCTGTAACAATGTACATGTTACTGTATTCTGATTAAGTGTGTTTTTGTGTGGACCCCACAATTCGGCTAAAATGTGTGGACCCCTCAACGTGTGGAAAACAAGTATGGGTGTGTGTGGTTGTGCATTTCTGTGTGTGTATTATAGTGTCTGCATTTATCCGAAAGTAACATTTGTCAGATACAACGTTTTCAATACTTCAGATTTCACTTAAGGTTGCTTTGGCGCCGCCTCTGGTTGGTGGTGGTAACTGCACGTTATTACAATAGGCAGGATCTGGTGAAAATCGAGGGTTTTTGGGACTACATCTCCCACGATTCTCCCATTATTGGGGGATGGATGTTAACAGAATGTGTTTATCTATCCCCTTATATATTTTGACCTGATATTAATTACCTCCGTCTGCACCATGTTCACCCTGCGTGCTCGTAGCTCTCGGACACAGTTGTAAATGTCGACGACGCCTTCTCGCTCCGCCATGTCCAGCATGATGTCGATCACTATGAAGCAGCCTGTACGCCCTGCGCCCGCACTGAAACACAAACACACACACACACACTTATTGACACACATTTATTACCGTGTTTCTGGTTTGAAGCCTGTGGTTAACAGAAGCTGAAGATATATATATTTTTTTAATACCTCACTGGTGGATTTAAAAAAGGCAGTTGCCAACAAGTGTCTAAATGAGACAAATAAACGTCATCACGCGCAACATTAGCCTCCTTTAGCTTAGCGGTGGTGACGTGAAGTCATGTGACCGTGCTGTAGTTCCTTTATAGCCCAACATTAGCCGCCTTTAGCTTAGCGGTGGTGACGTGAAGTCATGTGACCGTGCTGTAGTTCCTTTATAGCCCAACATTAGCCACCTTTAGCTTAGCGGTGGTGACGTGAAGTCATGTGACCGTGCTGTAGTTCCTTTATAGCCCAACATTAGCCTCCTTTAGCTTAGCGGTGGTGACGTGAAGTCATGTGACCGTGCTGTAGTTCCTTTATAGCCCAACATTAGCCTCCTTTAGCTTAGCGGTGGTGACGTGAAGTCATGTGACCGTGCTGTAGTTCCTTTATAGCCCAACATTAGCCGCCTTTAGCTTAGCGGTGGTGACGTGAAGTCATGTGACCGTGCTGTAGTTCCTTTAGAGCCCAACATTAGCCTCCTTTAGCTTAGCGGTGGTGACGTGAAGTCATGTGACCGTGCTGTAGTTCCTTTATAGCCCAACATTAGCCTCCTTTAGCTTAGCGGTGGTGACGTGAAGTCATGTGACCGTGCTGTAGTTCCTTTATAGCCCAACATTAGCCGCCTTTAGCTTAGCGGTGGTGACGTGAAGTCATGTAACCGTGCTGTAGTTCCTTTATAGCCCAACATTAGCCACCTTTAGCTTAGCGGTGGTGACGTGAAGTCATGTGACCGTGCTGTAGTTCCTCTATAGCCCAACATTAGCCTCCTTTAGCTTAGCGCTGGTGATCCCATTGGACCAGGGACTTCAGGGTCCCGATAAGATGTAATGTAAGTTAGTATTTACCTGCAGTGGACTACGGTTGGTCCGGCGGTCGGGGGGGTTTTGGCCTTGACGCGGCGGATGAATCCGAGCAGGCCAGTGGCGTGAAGTGGCACGCCGTGATCCGGCCAACCGGTGAAATGAAACTGCCGGATCTCCCTGATCTCTGCCACGCCACGCTGAGAGGTAGCACACACACACACACACACACACATAGATGTTACTCACCATGAAACTTCCCCACTTCATTAAGTATGTGTGTGTGTGTGTGTGTGTGTGTGTGTGTGTGTGTGTGTGTGTGTGGGAGTGTGTGTGTGTGTGTGTGTGTCTGTTACCTTCTCCACGGCAAAGGTCCGGATCACGTACTCTGAAAGCAGCTGGGTCTCGATCAGCGTCACCTTCATGTCGCCGTAAATCTCTGTGTCGTCTGGCCAGTATTTACAACACTTCACCTGCACACAGACAGACACACACACACACACACACAGAAAATATACACACACACACAAACAAACAAACACACACACACACACACACACACACACAGAGAGAGAGAGTGGTGTTTATTCATCAGCATTAAATGGGCTCATTAATTAAACAGCTGATATTAAAATCTCATTAGAGGCCCCGCCCCTTCCTCATTAACAGCTAATTACTGCGGAGCTAATCACATTGTCGCCACGGCAACAAACGAGGTGAACGGAGGGGGGTTGCATTGCTAAAGTGACACTGGTGTGTATGTGTGTGTGTGTGTGTGTGTGTGTGTGTGTGTGTGTGTGTGTGTGTAGGTGTGTGTGTAATTGTGACTGATAATCAGTTGGATCTATCCCAGAATCCCCCTCTGCAGCTCTCCTGGATCCCTGGTGCCTTCTGGGTAATGAGAGCTGGGACCTGGAGCACGCCTGCAGGTGTGTGCGTGTGTGTGTGTGTGTGTGTGTGTGTGTGTGTGTGTGTGTGAGGAAGATAATCCCAGGTTGAATCTTCTCTGTGTTTCAGAAGACGTGTTTTTGAATAGTTTTAACATGTTTTTAAAGTTTATTTTCATCTTTTTATTGTAATTATCTTCTTTAAATAAATATATTTCTATGTTGGTTTTTTTGTATCGACTTTAATTACTCCCCATGTTTATGACTATGCATCAACCCAGATGAGATTCGGTTCCATACGAATGTAAATTTCTGCTCGAAAATGCTAATTAATCCACGCGGGAGTTTCAGGGAATAAACTTTTCCAACAACAGAGGAGGAGACACAAAGAGCAGAGACTGACAGATGCACTCTGGGAAATGAAGTCCCCAACTTCATCAAGAGACAATAACAACAACCAGATGGCCACAACAATCAATGTGTGTGTGTGTGTGTGTGTGTGTGTGTGTGTGTGTGCCACTCACCCGCCCCACCTCCACCAGGTTAGTTACCATGACGATGGCGGCGGTGTTTTCCTGCCAAACCATCCTCCAGAAATCGTACACAGTCTCCTGCATGGGACCTGCAACACACACACACACACACACACACACACACACACACACAGAGTAAACTTCATATTAGACGGCGGATCAGCAGGCGACACCGGAGCTGTACATGAATTATAATGACTCTTTTTCGTTAATTCAAATTAAGAGCACGCACGCACACACAAACACACACTCGTACACACACACACACACACACACACACACACTCGTACACACACACACACACACACGCCGAACATGTTTTTAATCACTGTTGACTGTCTGTGTTTTGACGAGCTAATTAGTTCATGCTAATCCATTCCTGTCCTCAAGTGTTTTACAGCGTGAATCTGCTGCACACACACACACACACACACACACACACACACACACACACACACACACACACACACACACACACACCTATACACACACACACACTCAATATTCATGCTCACAGACTGACATGTTGGCACAAACACTCAAGTTTGTTCAGGAGGGTGTGTGTGTGTGTGTGTGTATGTGTGTGTGTGTGTGTGTGTGTGTGTGTGTGTGTGTGTGTGTGTGTGTGTGGTGTGTGTGTGGGCCCCACAGTTTGGCTAACACTATATCGACCCCTCAAGGGAGGAAATTGTGTGTATAGGTGTCTGTGTGTGTGTGTGTGTGTGTGTGTGTGTGTGTGTGTGTGTGTGTGTGGTGTGTGTGTGTGTGTGTGTGAGTGTGTCTGCAGGTATCTGAAAGTTAGATTTAAAACTTAAACGGTTAGATACGTTTTTATTTCTTCAGATTTGAGTTGTGGGTTATTGGGCGCCACCTGTGGTCGGTGGTGGTAACTGCAGGCTGTTACTAAAAGGCGCAGGGGTGAGGTGGTAATTAAAGGGCTTTGGTACTACAACTACCATGATGCTTTGGGGGGTGGTAACCCATATAAGCATGTCTTAATCTTCACCCTGCCTTCCCATTTCTTTAAAAAAAAATTAAAGATGTACAGAAAAAAATATCTGCATTTTGAGAAGACGTTAAAACATCTTGAAAAACAGTTGAAACATTACAAAATAAATATAGACCAAAAACTCTGAATATATACACACACACACACACACACACACACACACAGTACTTATTATTATAGGTGTAATTAAAGTATATTGAAAGCGTGTTTTCAGGGCTTACCTTGGGTGGCGATGTAGTGATTGGGTCGGTGGTATCCCTGCGAGGAGAGGAAACACTTCATTAGAAACTAAAATATCCCAAAAATGTAATTAGATAGATATTAAATTATGTTTTTATGCCATCTAGTTTAATTATATTGGGGAGAAGGCACACGCACACACGCACACACACACACACACACACACACACACACACACACACACAGTCGTTTGTTTACAGAGTCAACACCAACCGACACTGACTGATGGCGGGCGTCACCATGGAAACAGAGTCGACCAGATCGACCTTTAAAGGAGAGTAAACTTTGTATGTGTGTGTGTGTGTGTGTGTGTGTGTGTTACTCACGTCCACGTAGTTTGCATTGATGTAGTCAGAGCCGTTCTCTCCATCCTGAGGCTGCAGACGCACACGAGAGTGGTCGTCTACACACACGCACACACGCACACACACGCACACACACAGACACAGTTATAATTGGAAAATAATCACATATAATTAGCTTCTGCTGAATAAATAAACGATGTAATCATAAATTAATAACCACTTTATTACATTATATATAATTATATTAAATATAATTACATGTATTTAATATCAGTAAAAACATAGATAAACAAAGCTAATTATGTCCCTCTCTCATTACCCAACGCATTTATTTATAAACCTTTAGTTTGACGCATTCATAAATACAATGATTCTAATATACACAGGGTGGTATCAATGAATAATAAATACCGGCTTAAAACGTCCTTATATTAAAATAAGAACTGTAAGGAAGGGGACTGTATGAGGGTTTGGTTTCTCTACTTTATCAATAATAAACCAGACTTCTTAAACCAAGACAAGCTAGTCCCAGGTGAAGGGCCAATCTAAGACCGTCAAGTCGTTGGTTGAGTTTGAAGTCAAGCCCCAGATCGATACCCTAGTGAAGGCCTACAAGTCATGTTCAAAGTCCAAAACCAAAAAGTCCCATTTGAAAGAACAGGATCATGACCTGCAAGTCCAAAGTCAGGTCTCAATCAAGTCTCTCGTCAAGTCCAAGGTCAAGTCTCTAGTCAAGTCCCAGGTCAAGTCTCTAGTCAAGTCCCAGGTCAAGTCTCTAGTCAAGTCCCAGGTCAAGTCTCTATTCAAGTCCCAGGTCAAGTCTCTAGTCAAGTCCCGGGTCAAGTCTCTAGTCAAGTCCCAGGTCAAGTCTCTAGTCAAGTCCCAGGTCAAGTCTCTAGTCAAGTCCCAGGTCAAGTCTCTATTCAAGTCCCAGGTCAAGTCTCTAGTCAAGTCCCAGTTCAAGTCTCTATTCAAGTCCCAGGTCAAGTCTCTATTCAAGTCCCAGGTCAAGTCTCTAGTCAAGTCCCAGGTCAAGTCTCTATTCAAGTCCCAGGTCAAGTCTCTATTCAAGTCCCGGGTCAAGTCTCTAGTCAAGTCCCAGGTCAAGTCTCTATTCAAGTCCCAGGTCAAGTCTCTAGTCAAGTCCCAGGTCAAGTCTCTAGTCAAGTCCCAGGTCAAGTCTCTATTCAAGTCCCAGGTCAAGTCTCTAGTCAAGTCCCAGGTCAAGTCTCTAGTCAAGTCCCAGGTCAAGTCTCTAGTCAAGTCCCAGGTCAAGTCTCTAGTCAAGTCCCGGGTCAAGTCTCTAGTCAAGTCCCAGGTCAAGTCTCTAGTCAAGTCCCAGGTCAAGTCTCTAGTCAAGTCCCAGGTAAGGATCAAAGTGCAAAACCAAGACAAACAAGTCCTTGGTTAGGATTTGAGTCAAGACCGTTTGAGGGCCTACGAGTCCCAAGTCATGTGCACATTTAAGAGCCACGTTATAAGGACCAGGTTTTGACCAATAAGACCAGCTTCTTCTTCTTCTTTCGTGTAACGTTAAAGGTCCAACTCGGTGTCGTGTAGCCATGCCCGCATCTCTGGTCCTAGGTCGAAGAGGCTGGCTTCCGAGGGTGGTCTATATAAGGGGCAGATGGTGATTATATGGACAGCGGTCTGCTCAGGGTCACCGCACTCGCATGCCGCACCGTCCGCCAAGCCCCACGTCTTCATCGAGGTTTTAAAGCGACCGACCCCAGTTCGTAGACGGTTCAGAGTGGTCCACTGCCGGCGCGGTAGGTCGTCTCCTCCAATGGTGCCATCTCCTGGGTCCCAGATGTAACGGTGGATTCGGGAGGGCCCGGCTGACTCCCACTCCTGCTTCCAAGCTGCTGCCAACCATGCATCTCTGGAGATGTCCTCAGAGGTGGAGTTGAGCATCTCTTGAGCTGCTTTGTTGTAGGGGAGGCGGGACTTGAGTCTGTTTGGAGGTGCTGGAGTTATTGTGGTGTTGTGCAGGATGTGCCAGTCATACTTTTGTGCCTTCCTGGCCAGGGCGAGGGTGGCAGCCTCCCGTCGGAGGCCGGCCAGAATAAGACCAGAATCAGGTATAACAAGTCCCAAGTTAAGTGCCAATCTAAGACCGTCAAATCGTAGGTTAAGATTTAAGTCAAGACCAAAGTCAAGTCTCAAGACAAGATCTTAGTGAGATCCTACAAGTCCCAAGTCATTTGCAAATGTAAGAGCCACGTTAAGGACCAAAAGCAGGATTAACAAGTCCCAAGTCAAGATGTTATAAGTGGCAAGTCTTGACCAATACGACCAGAATCAGGACAAACAAGTCCCAAGTTCTATCGCATCCCTGATTATAATATATATATATATATAAATACCTGATTCTACTGATGCCACATTTACACAGTTTCAGCTGGTACCTAACTGGTCTCCTGATTGGTCAGCTGGTACCTAATTGGTCTCCTGGTTGGTCAACTGGTACCTAATTGGTCTCCTGATTGGTCAGCTGGTACCTAATTGGTCTCCTGGTTGGTCAGCTGGTACCTAACTGGTCTCCTGGTTGGTCAGCTGGTACCTAATTGGTCTCCTGGTTGGTCAGCTGGTACCTAATTGGTCTCCTGGTTGGTCAGCTGGTACCTAATTGGTCTCCTGATTGGTCAGCTGGTACCTAATTGGTCTCCTGATTGGTCAGCTAGTATCTAATTGGTCTCCTGATTGGTCAGCTGGTACCTAATTGGTCTCCTGATTGGTCAGCTGGTATCTAATTGGTCTTCTGATTGGTCAGCTGGTACCTAATTGGTCTCCTGATTGGTCAGCTGGTACCTAATTGGTCTCCTGGTTGGTCAGCTGGTACCTAATTGGTCTCCTGATTGGTCAGCTAGTATCTAATTGGTCTCCTGATTGGTCAGCTGGTACCTAATGGTCAGCTGGTACCTAATTGGTCAGCTGGTACCTAATGGTCAGCTGGTACCTAATGGTCAGCTAGTACCTAATTGGTCTCCTGATTGGTCAGCTGGGACCTAATTGGTCTCCTGATTGGTCAGCTGGGACCTAATTGGTCTCCTGATTGGTCAGATGGTACCTAATGGTCAGCTGGTACCTAATTGGTCTCCTGATTGGTCAGCTGGTACCTAATGGTCAGCTAGTACCTAATTGGTCTCCTGATTGGTCAGCTGGGACCTAATTGGTCTCCTGATTGGTCAGCTGGTACCTAATGGTCAGCTAGTACCTAATTGGTCTCCTGATTGGTCAGCTGGTACCTAATTGGTCTCCTGATTGGTCAGCTGGGTACCTAATTGGTCTCCTGATTGGTCAGCTGGTACCTAATGGCCAGCTGGTACCTAATTGGTCTCCTGATTGGTCAGCTGGTACCTAATGGTCAGCTAGTACCTAATTGGTCTCCTGATTGGTCAGCTGGTACCTAATGGTCAGCTAGTACCTAATTGGTCTCCTGGTTGGTCAGCTGGTACCTAATTGGTCTCCTGATTGGTCAGCTGGTACCTAATGGTCAGCTGGTACCTAACTGGTCTCCTGATTGATCAGCTGGTACCTAATTGGTCTCCTGATTGGTCACCTGAGATTCAAACCCCTGACGCTGGTCTATATCTGAGTATCAGCGATTGGTACGTACAGGCGATGATGTTTCCGTAGCGGTTCTTCATGCGGTTTTCGTCCTTTTTGGCCGAATCCCAAGGAGCCGACTGGCCCTCGAAGAAACTCTGAAGTAGAAAAAAATAAGACATTATTTTACAGCGAGTGATGAAACCGCGTGAAGGAGTCGTGAATTATGCAGCGGATCTCACAGGAAGTGCTCTGTGCTCGATTATTAAGTCCAATTATGAGAGCGGGGCTCAGAGAGAAGCGTCTAAACACAGAAAATATCTCCGTGCTGAGACGACACTTTCACCTCTGAAGAAACACAGGAATACTTCACATTCATATCACCGTCCGACCGGATCAACGTATCGGGGTTTCTTTAGAGAACGTTTTGAAGTTTTCTGTCTTTTTGCAGCCGTTAAAATGGAAAGTGTGTTTCTGTATCGTCTTGATAATAACAGCTGAGTGTCATGAAGCAGCACACACACACACACACACACACACACACACACACACACTTTGATCCGCTGCATATTTCCTGGGTCGCTCATTAAAACGCCTGCAGTGTGTGTGTGTGTGTGTGTGTGTGTGTGTGTGTGTGTGTGTGACAGCAGCAAGAGCTTCAAACATCCATCAAACTGAGCGTCACACACACACACACACACACACACACACACACACACTGAAACACACACACACTCAGCTCTAAATGATTGACAGCAATGGACAAAAGGACTTTTTTTTTCTAAAGGACTAAAGGACGAAATGGACAAATGACTCAACTGTGTGAGTGAGCGTGTGTGTGTGTGTGTGTGTGTGTGCGTGTGCGTGTGCGCGTGTGTGTGTGTGTGCGCTAGCCGTTCCCTGAAACCACCACAACCTCCATCGGTTGTTGTGAAGGTCATGTCTTCTAACCTCACCGTCTTCATTCGCTTCATCTTCTGCAGTGGATTATGTCTTAGATTATTAGTGTTTGTATTTATATTTTAAGATCTATTAATGTTTTAACATCATCTTTGAAGCTTTAGCTAACTTTTATTTGGGTTGTGTTATGGTGTTACCCCGAAAGACAATAGGGATTGATTATTGGACAATGACTTGCGTTACCATAACAACCATAAACATCCATTCCTCAGTCTCTCTGCGTTTGGATCAATAGAGTTTCATACAAAAAAGTTAATTCAACACAAACTCTATTCATCCATCAGACACGCAGCTTCCGGTGAGACACACATGCTATCTAATGCTAGCTCTGTTAGCGACAGGAAGTGAAAACAGAAACACAGCGACCCTCCAGACTCCTTTTGAAAAAATTCAGAATTTCCCAGCAGTGTCGCGTCCTGCTCACGATTATCAGTTTGTTTGTTCTGCAGACGCACGCTAACCCGGAAGAGGTCTGGAGTTTTTAAGGAGTGCAGGTGAGCCTCTTGTATTAGCATTAATGCTACACTATATCTACAAACCACTTCCTGCTTCTTTAAATATAATACATCTTCAGAGGAGCAGGAAGTGTTCTAGGTTTGTCAAAAGTCACCAGGTATTACGCTAATACAATGCTAATACAGTCTGATGCTACGCTAACAGCGACAGTGCTAATGTTTGTGTTGGGCGTTAGCTAATCTCGTTAACAAAGAAACAGGATTGAAAAACCAAAAGGCTTCTTACCTCGTTAAGCTGTCCAATCAGATTAATTAGTAAAGGAAGCATGGAGGGAGATAATGCTCGTTAAACATCTACGCTAACATCAGGCACAAAGACTTTAAATACAGTTAGAAGACAAAGAATTTCCATAAATTACTTAAAGAAACCCCGCTAATAAAATCATAGCACGGCATTAATATTCATGTGGCTCTAATCCTCTCCTATAGATATTAATAAGTGCTGCGCTTTAATAAAGAATGACTTTGAAGGATGAGCCGCTCGTTCCTCCACAAAGGTTATTAAACATTCATGTAATATAATAAAGACAAATAAGTGTAGTTGATTACACGAACCAGGACAAACATTCAGATATTCCCAACACACGCGGCTCATCAGTGTGTATCTGATCCGCCTCGTGTCTTATAACTCTAACAAGATAAAGGGTCCTCTGTATTCATGCTAATGCTACAACCCACGGCATTTTGTGTTATAGTCACGAATTGTATCTATTGATTCACCAACACCATACATTTGTTTTCGGCACACAGAAGGATTTTAGAAGCAATGTATTTCTGTTGGTGCTATGTTTCGTGCCTGCACCGAATAATAACAGATTAGAAGAAAAAAAAGATTTAATAATTACAGATGTCAGTATTTTGAGGCTCTGAGCCGTTTCTTCTCCTCACAGACGGCAAGAAAAGTCAGACATTATATGATTTAAAATAAAAGGGAAAGGCTTCGGTAAGATATTGAGTAAGAACATGTTGTTATGAACCCCGACAGCTTCTGGACCCGACCGGACAGAAAGACGAGGTGCACGCACGAAACACACTACCAACAGAAATACATTGCTTTTCAAATCGTTCTGTGTGACACGAAGAAAAGGGGGAAAATCGTGCTGGTGAACACGAATCAATAGATTACATTAATTTCGTGACTATAACACGAAATGCCGTGAGACTGGGTTGAATGCTAGCTAACGTTTTACTTTTAAAACTGGCAATGGCATGAAAACGAAATGTACCGTAGTGCTGCTATTGATTCCGTCGGAGTCTATCCATAATATATTGAAACAGATATGATTATATATATATATAAAATATATATATTTGATGATACTGTGATTTACCAATCAAGATCTACAGAACAAGACCAATTAGCATCCAAGTTATATATGTGTTTTGTGGCAATAAACAATGCCATGTGTTTAAAGAGGCTGTTGTTTACGTCCACTCCATTCATGCTAATGCTAATGCTAATGAACGTCCACTCCATTCAAGCTAATGCTAATGAACGTCCACTCCATTCATGCTAATGCTAATGAACGTCCACTCCATTCATGCTAATGCTAATGCTAATGAACGTCCACTCCATTCATGCTAATGCTAATGAACGTCCACTCCATTCATGCTAATGCTAATGCTAATGAACGTCCACTCCATTCATGCTAATGCTAATGCTAACGAACGTCCACTCCATTCATGCTAATGCTAATGAACGTCCACTCCATTCATGCTAATGCTAATGCTAATGAACGTCCACTCCATTCATGCTAATGCTAATGAACGTCCACTCCATTCATGCTAATGCTAATGAACGTCCACTCCATTCATGCTAATGCTAATGCTAATGAACGTCCACTCCATTCATGCTAATGCTAATGAACGTCCACTCCATTCATGCTAATGCTAATGAACGTCCACTCCATTCATGCTAATGCTAATGCTAATGAACGTCCACTCCATTCATGCTAATGCTAATGAACGTCCACTCCATTCATGCTAATGCTAATGCTAATGAACGTCCACTCCATTCATGCTAATGCTAATGCTAATGAACGTCCACTCCATTCATGCTAATGCTAATGCTAATGAACGTCCACTCCATTCATGCTAATGCTAATGCTAATGAAAGCTAGAGGTTTACGTTAAAAAAAACTCTCTAATTTAATATAAATGTTGTTCAACGAGACAGTGATAATAAGTGTTCCTAATTGTCTAGTTGTACAGTACGGTCTATCGTAGGACCAATTGCATTTACGATATATATATATATGTCTGTATATATATATATATATTAGCGGTGAGGAGTTCTTCTGTCTGTCTGTATATATATATATATATATATACAGACAGACAGAAGAACTCCTCACCGCTAACTTTCTGCAAATGGAGGGAGAAAATACTCTGAGTATGTGTGTGTGTGTGTGTGTGTGTGTGTGTGTGTGTGTGTGTGAGAGAGAGGAGAGAGAGAGAGAGAGTGTGTGTGTGTGTGTGTGTGTATGTGTGTGTATGTGTGTGTGTGTGTGTGTACTCAGTATATATAATGGATTAGCCCTGAGGGCAGCCCACAAGCAGACCTGAGCGCACACACACATACACACACATACACACACACACACACACGCACACACACACATTCCCTGTTTTGGCCCATTAGCTGGAGGGAAGATCTATAATGTATGTTCGTGAGTGTGTGTGTGTGTGTGTGTCTGTGTGTGTGTAGGTAAGTAACATCCATTAGTAAGTTTCTACTGATGAAAATGGTTAAACATGTGGAGCACACACACACACGAACACACACACACACACACGCTGCTGCTGCTGCTGTTATTGAACATTATCAGTGTGTCTTCTCCTGCTGCTTCATGCTGTAACGATTCATTGATGAACTGATCATTCACAAGTGATGCACCAGTTTCTGTTTTCTGACATTTACAAAACAAAAAATTGTGTTTTGTGTGTATTTATAATAATTATTGTTCGTTGACAAAGTTGTATCCTGCGCTCTCATTGGCTAATCTTAATATATCTGATGTCGCTGGTTGTGATTGGCTGAAACTGTCATCACGCTTAATAGTTTATCTATCAACATTTTTCAAAATTGTTGCTGTGTAAAAACGTTATATGGAGAACACGTATCTTTTATAGAATTGTATTATTATTATTTTGTATAGACTTTTCGGCAGATATTTCGTGTGTGTGTGTGTGTGTGTGTGCTCACCTCGTACTCCTCTTTAAAGCCGTAGCCCTCGGCACACTTCATCTGAGTGATGTGCTGCAGGAGGTCAGCCACCCTGATGGCGGGGTGCAGCTGTCCCGTCTGATAGGGCAACGCCTCTCTCTCTGACTCTCGCTGCTTATAGTGCGACTGAACCAGGCTGCTGGTCTCACTGGTCATCGTGTGGCTGTCGTCTGCAGACAAGAGAACACAACAAGGACCAACGTCAAGTCCCAAGACAGGATCTTAGTGAGATCCTACAGTCATGTGCACATTTAAGACCCACGCTAAGAGGGGAGGTTTGGACCAATAAGAGCAGAATCAGGTATAACAAGTCCCAGGTCAAGTCTCTATTCAAGTCCCAGGTAAGGATCAAAGTGCAAAACCAAGACTAACAAGTCCTTGGTTAAGTGCCAATCTAAGACCATCAAATCGTAGGTTAAGATTTAAGTCAAGACCAAAGTCAAGTCCCAGGTCAAGTCTCTAGTCAAGTCCCAGGTCAAGTCTCTATTCAAGTCCCGGGTCAAGTCTCTAGTCAAGTCCCAGGTCAAGTCTCTATTCAAGTCCCAGGTCAAGTCTCTAGTCAAGTCCCAGGTCAAGTCTCTAGTCAAGTCCCAGGTCAAGTCTCTATTCAAGTCCCAGGTCAAGTCTCTAGTCAAGTCCCAGGTCAAGTCTCTAGTCAAGTCCCAGGTCAAGTCTCTATTCAAGTCCCAGGTCAAGTCTCTAGTCAAGTCCCAGGTCAAGTCTCTATTCAAGTCCCAGGTCAAGTCTCTAGTCAAGTCCCAGGTCAAGTCTCTATTCAAGTCCCAGGTCAAGTCTCTAGTCAAGTCCCAGGTCAAGTCTCGGGTCAAGTCCCAGGTCAAGTCTCTAGTCAAGTCCCAGGTCAAGTCTCTATTCAAGTCCCAGGTCAAGTCTCTAGTCAAGTCCCAGGTCAAGTCTCTAGTCAAGTCCCAGGTCAAGTCTCTAGTCAAGTCCCAGGTCAAGTCTCTAGTCAAGTCCCAGGTCAAGTCTCTATTCAAGTCCCAGGTCAAGTCTCTAGTCAAGTCCCAGTCAAGTCTCTATTCAAGTCCCAGGTCAAGTCTCTAGTCAAGTCCCAGGTCAAGTCTCTATTCAAGTCCCAGGTCAAGTCTCTAGTCAAGTCCCAGGTCAAGTCTCTATTCAAGTCCCAGGTCAAGTCTCTATTCAAGTCCCAGGTCAAGTCTCTATTCAAGTCCCAGGTCAAGTCTCTATTCAAGTCCCAGGTCAAGTCTCTAGTCAAGTCCCGGGTCAAGTCTCTATTCAAGTCCCGGGTCAAGTCTCTAGTCAAGTCCCGGGTCAAGTCTCTATTCAAGTCCCAGGTCAAGTCTCTATTCAAGTCCCAGGTCAAGTCTCTAGTCAAGTCCCAGGTCAAGTCTCTAGTCAAGTCCCAGGTCAAGTCTCTATTCAAGTCCCAGGTCAAGTCTCTAGTCAAGTCCCAGGTCAAGTCTCTATTCAAGTCCCGGGTCAAGTCTCTAGTCAAGTCCCAGGTCAAGTCTCTATTCAAGTCCCAGGTCAAGTCTCTATTCAAGTCCCAGGTCAAGTCCCTAGTCAAGTCCCAGGTCAAGTCTCTATTCAAGTCCCAGGTCAAGTCATAGTCAAGTCCCAGGTCAAGTCTCTAGTCAAGTCCCAGGTCAAGTCTCTATTCAAGTCCCGGGTCAAGTCTCTAGTCAAGTCCCAGGTCAAGTCTCTATTCAAGTCCCAGTTCAAGTCTCTATTCAAGTCCCAGGTCAAGTCTCTATTCAAGTCCCAGGTCAAGTCTCTCGTCAAGTCCCAGGTCAAGTCTCTATCAAGTCCCAGGTCAAGTCTCTATTCAAGTCCCAGGTCAAGTCCCAGGTCAAGTCTCTATTCAAGTCCCAGGTCAAGTCTCTATTCAAGTCCCAGTCAAGTCTCTATTCAGTCCCAGGTCAAGTCCCAGGTCAAGTCTCTATTCAAGTCCCAGGTCAAGTCTCTCGTCAAGTCCCAGGTCAAGTCTCTATTCAAGTCCCAGGTCAAGTCTCTAGTCAAGTCCCAGGTCAAGTCTCTATTCAAGTCCCGGGTCAAGTCTCTAGTCAAGTCCCAGGTCAAGTCTCTATTCAAGTCCCAGGTCAAGTCTCTCGTCAAGTCCCAGGTCAAGTCTCTATTCAAGTCCCAGGTCAAGTCTCTATTCAAGTCCCAGGTCAAGTCTCTAGTCAAGTCCCAGGTCAAGTCTCTAGTCAAGTCCCAGGTCAAGTCTCTAGTCAAGTCCCAGGTCAAGTCTCTATTCAAGTCCCAGGTCAAGTCTCTAGTCAAGTCCCAGGTCAAGTCTCTATTCAAGTCCCAGGTCAAGTCTCTAGTCAAGTCCCAGGTCAAGTCTCTAGTCAAGTCCCAGGTCAAGTCTCTATTCAAGTCCCAGGTCAAGTCTCTAGTCAAGTCCCAGGTCAAGTCTCTAGTCAAGTCCCAGGTCAAGTCTCTATTCAAGTCCCAGGTCAAGTCTCTAGTCAAGTCCCAGGTCAAGTCTCTAGTCAAGTCCCAGGTCAAGTCTCTATCAGTCCCAGGTCAAGTCTCATCAAGTCCCAGGTCAAGTCTCTAGTCAAGTCCCAGGTCAAGTCTCTAGTCAAGTCCCAGGTCAAGTCTCTATTCAGTCCCAGGTCAAGTCTCTATTCAAGTCCCAGGTCAAGTCTCTAGTCAAGTCCCAGGTCAGTCTCTAGTCAAGTCCCAGGTAAGGATCAAAGTGCAAAACCAAGACTAACAAGTCCTTGGTTAGGATTTGAGTCAAGACCGTTTGAGGGCCTACAAGTCCCAAGTCATGTGCACATTTAAGAGCCACGTTATAAGGACCAAAAGCAGGTCCGAAATCAGGATTAACAAGTCCCAATTCAAGACGCTACGAGTCCCAAGTCATGTGGAAATGTAAGAGCCACGCTAAGGGGCAGGTTTTGACCAATAAGACCAGAATCAGGTATAACTAGTCCCAGGTTAAGTGCCAGTCTAAAACCATCAAATCGTAGGTTAAGATTTAAGTCAAGTCCCATGTCATGTGGAAATGTAAGAGCCACGCTAAGGGCCAGGTAAGTAAGATAAGAAGAGGGAGGTCCCTGAGGATGTAGTCTGAGCACAGGTAACAGGAACAGAGAAAGTATATGCAGGGATGACGCGTGGCGGATGGCAAGGAAAATATTAAACAATAATAATAATGATGATAAATAAATAAAAATCAAGATAAACTATTTTATTCTTGTGATAAACATTATATTATAATATATCAGGATGTGATGCACGGATGAGAAGTGACGGATGGCAGACTCACACTCAGGTTGGACAACAATCAAGCCCCGAAATAAATAAAATAAACAGGTTAATAACCAAAAGGGGAGAAAATAATAATAACCATTCATTAAAAAGGGAAATATATAGAAATAATAATGATAAATAAAAAATAACTATAAGTAGAAATCAAGAAGTAAATTATAGTATAAAGATTATCTGGTCCACAACACAGACATGTGACACGTGACGTCCAATCACATGACGGGAGGGAGGATGGTGATTGGCTCTGCTTTCTTTCCACACTGCTGCAGAAACTAAAGGACAGAAATCAATAACACAAAAAGGAGCTTGCGTCTGAAAGTCGACGGTCTTTAAAAGTCCAAATATATTCACTTTCAGTTGAACGAGTGAGAAACAGCAAATCTCCAGATAACAGACGGAAAATGGCTTTAACGGTTATTGAGATATATGGCGATTGTTTTTCTATAATTGCAGTTCTAGTGTTAGTACTGGTCCGGACCCACACAGCCAGGTACTGGTCTTGTTGCGGTCCAGGGTCCTGTTGCTGCAGTGTGGAAAGAGCAGAGTTCAGAGTCCGGGAACAAAACAAACCTCTGAAACACGACCAGGACTCTGACCAACATGTTTAACATCACTTCCTCTACTCTGTCTCTCTCTGCTCTTATTGGCTAGCCTGGGGCTGACTGACCAATCAGAAGCTCTCTATCCCAAACAGCCCAACCAATCATGGAGGAGATGTGATGGAGATGGAGGTGGAGGCAGCGGATTGTGATTGGACGGCGGAGAACGACCACAACAACGAAAAAAAACCAATCAGAAAGAGAGAGAGGTGGGCGGGGCTGACACCTGATTGGTCGGAGGTGAAATGGTGGGAGGTGATTGGGTGTGAATGAGGCTAACTGATGACATCACAGCGGGGGTTCATGCGCAGTGGTGACCCCCCCAACATGAGCCCCCCCTTAGCCCCAAATTTAGCAACTTACCATTAATGGGCACTTTACACAGAGAAAGATAGAAGAAGAAGAGAGAGGAGACAGGGTTTAAGCAACAACTTTAGCTTTAGCCTGGGCTACACACAGCTAGCATGAATCAAACAGGAAGTAGCTCCTAGCACTGCTCTATTTGAACAGCTGGTGGCTAAGCTAACCTGGCTAACTGTACCCTAGCCTGTAGGACTCGTAGCCTCGGCTAGCATCCCTTAGCTCGCCTGAGGAGAGAGGAGAAACAGGAAGTTTTGCGACAGTTTGATTTTCCCCCGCCTTCGACTTGTACGTTAAACTAGCCTAGCTGCACATTTAGGCTAACGGTTAGCTTCCGAGTTTAGCCTAAATTGGAAGGAGACTGCGAATACGACTGCATCCCCCAAAATAATCCGACTGCCCACTCGTCTGACTGCCCGTTTCCCTCAAAAATAAACGTATTGAAAGACTGAAACATGTTCCGGAAACCCGTTGATAATGTTCCTCAATCATGTGGAAACTTTAAAAAATAACGCTATAGAGACTTCACTGAACACTAGAGGTTATCATGAGGATGTTTACGACTAAATATTTCCAAAGAAATCGTGAAAAGTCTGGTCAAAAGGTTGTAAATTGTGAAATTTCTAATAATGTTTCCGGGTAGTCGCACAAATGGGCAGTCGGACAAGCGGAACATTCTTAGTATTATTCGTGTTTTTGGGTCATCAATATTTGTATCGCATGTCTGTATACTGATTATAAATGGAGACGGAGATGTATTGGTTTGTTAGGAAGTTAAAGAAGATTGCATATTTTAGTTTTTTAACACGAAACGAAGTGCGCAGCGAGAAAAAACGCAACGAATCCAGCTGTTTAACGGACAAAAAACGATATTTAAATATATAGAAAAATTGGCCTTAGCGTGCTTTGTTGTGGTTTTAAATCGGGTTTTTTATGAAATATACTAAGAAGAGGATTGGTAGACTCTTCTAAAAGCATTTCCAAGGTACATTATTACGGGAAACCTGACCTACTAACTACTTAATATGCTAAATGCCGCCGGTCACAGATATACCGAATGGACCGCGGAGGCTAGTTAGCTTAGCATGCTATCTTGATTTTCTATTGATGGTTTCTATTTGTTTGGTAATGTGTAGTCCTCCCCCACAGTCCAGTGTTGTGTCCATGCAGAGGTCAGAGGTCGGAGGTCACACACAGACGTGACGTCAACACGACACGCAGGAATGTTGTGAAGCGGGGATGGAGTGAAGCCCACCGTCGTTTTGTCAAAATCAAACAACAAACAAGCCCCGAGAGAAACAGGTTAATAACCAAAGAGGAAAGCAAAACATAAAAAAGGACAAATTAGTTTAATAATCATAATGAAATTAAAAGAAATAAAATAGATAAACTAATTTAATATCAAATTTTAAATAAAAAAACGAATCATTAATAAATTAAAAAGGGGAAAATATATAATAATAATAAATAAAATAAAATAAAAGCAAGCAGGGATGGATGGAAGCCAAATATCACTCTCTCTCTCTCTTTCTCATTCTCTCCATCCTCTCACCTGTCTGTCTCTCCTCACCTGTCTCTCTCTCCTCACCTGTCTGTCTACTTCCTGTCTGTCTACCTGAGCAGGCTGTTAAGAGAAAAGGAAAAGGAAAAGGTGTCTCACCCAGGATGGCCGTCGGCACGAAGGGATCTGCCGTCAGGACGAAGCAGCGGAGAGACAGACGGGTGAAGAGAGAGAGAGACGGACAGGTGAAGAGAGAGAGAGAGAGAGAGGTGAAGAGAGAGAGAGAGAGAGAGAGAGAGAGAGAGAGAGAGAGAGAGAGAGAGACAGACAGGTGAAGAGAGAGAGAGACAGACAGATAAAGAGAGAGACAGAGAGGTGAAGAGAGAGAGAGAGAGAGACAGACAGGTGAAGAGAGAGAGACAGACAGATAAAGAGAGAGAGAGACAGACAGGTGAAGAGAGAGAGAGAGAGAGAGAGAGAGAGAGAGAGAGAGAGAGAGAGAGACAGACAGGTGAAGAGAGAGAGAGACAGACAGGTGAAGAGAGAGAGAGAGACAGACAGGTGAAGAGAGAGAGAGAGAGAGAGAGAGAGAGAGACAGACAGGTGAAGAGAGAGAGACAGACAGATAAAGAGAGAGACAGAGAGGTGAAGAGAGAGAGAGAGAGAGAGAGAGAGAGAGAGAGAGAGACAGACAGGTGAAGAGAGAGAGACAGACAGATAAAGAGAGAGACAGACAGGTGAAGAGAGAGAGAGAGAGAGAGAGAGAGAGAGACAGACAGGTGAAGAGAGAGAGACAGACAGATAAAGAGAGAGACAGACAGGTGAAGAGAGAGAGGCAGACAGGTGAAGAGAGAGAGAGAGAGAGACATATAGATAGAGCGACAGGTAGAGAGAGAGAGAGAGAGAGAGAGAGAGAGAGAGAGAGAGAGGGAGACAGACAGACAGACAGACAGACAGACAGGTGAAGAGAGAGAGAGAGACAGACATATAGATAGAGCGACAGGTAGAGAGAGAGAGAGAGAGAGAGAGAGAGAGAGGTAAAGAGAGAGAGGCAGACAGGTGGGACAAAAGGAAAAAGAAAGGAAGAAGGAAAGTCAGCTTTTCTGCTCCCTACAGACAGTTTGGTGTGTGTGTGTGTGTGTGTGTGTGTGTGTGTGTGTGTGTGTGTGTGTGTGTGT
This sequence comes from Champsocephalus gunnari, assembly GCA_036324595.1. Taxonomy (NCBI): domain Eukaryota; kingdom Metazoa; phylum Chordata; class Actinopteri; order Perciformes; family Channichthyidae; genus Champsocephalus; species Champsocephalus gunnari. The sequence goes on along the minus strand of CM070448.1, from coordinate 2,167,330 downwards.
GTGTGTGTGTGTGTGTGTGTGTGTGTGTGGTGTGTGTGTGTGTGTGTGTGTGTGTGTGTGTGTGTGTGTGTGGTGTGTGTGTGTGTGTGTGTGTGTGTGTGTGTGTGTGTGTGTGTGTGTGTGTGTGTGGTGTGTGTGTGTGTGTGTGTGTGTATGTGTGTGTGTGTGTGTGTGTGTGTGTGTGTGTGTGTGTGTGTGTGTGTGTGTGTGTGTGTGTGTGTGTGTGTGTGTGTGTTACCTGGGTAGTAGGAGTTGGGCACGGTGGTGCTGATGGTGTTCGTCTTCAGGGTGAAGGAGGACGGAGAGGACACAGCTGGACGAAGAGACAGGAATGTGTAAAAAATAGCAGAACAATATTTAATATTTTAAATGTATTTATTTCCGACACGTGATGCATTCAGGGACTCTGTGAAAGTGATGCATTCAGGGACTCTGTGAAAGTGATGCATTCAGGGACTCTGTGAAAGTCAGAAATCCCAGTTGTGACAAATGGAATTGATGCTTTGGCTTCCTGTGAGCAGAGAGATGGAATAAAGAGCATATCGAAGCAGCAGGATAAATCAGAGCGTCTTAAAGGGGGGGGGTCAGCCTGAGGGAAGGTCGCCTGCCTCCTCCCCCCTCCTCCCCCCTCCTCCCCCCTCCTCCCCCCCCTCCCCCGGTGACAGCATCCGTCACTCCATGATAAAACATTTGGTCATATCACCGGCAGTCACTGTGTGTGAGATTACTCTCTGAGAGGCTCTAATGAAATATTAAAGATGACTAAAGGTCTGAGTGACGGACAGCAGGAGGAGGAGGAGGAGGAGGAGGAGGAGGAGGAGGAGGAGGAAGAGGAGGAGGAGGAGGAGGAGGAGGACTATTTCTCTAAAGACATCCCAAACATGCAGACTTCTCTCTGTGAATATTAACATTGTCTTTTTATATATTCAGATTTTCAATTTATGGCAAAATCTTGCAACATTCCTCAGGATTCTCGAATGTCGAATTCAACCTGAAGATAAGCGGAATAAGGCCCATTTCACTGTCTTTATGTTAAGTTAGTTCCTGCTTCAATTGTCTCATTTATTTTACTTTATTATCGCTGTTTCTCTCATTTGTTAATTCTCCTATTTTGTCCTTCTATCAACTTTGTTTTTCCGTCTTTTATTTGAAGCTTCCTGTCTCTCCATCTCTCCATCTCACCCTATGTGTTATCTCTGTAACTGAAACACCATGACCTGTGTGTGTGTGTGTGTGTGTGTGTGTACTCACTGCGTCCGTTCAGAGTGTGTGTGTGTGTGTCCACCATGGTTGTGCATTGGGAGCTGTTGACCATCAGGGTCATTTCCTGTCTGGAGCTCAGAGTTTCCTTCCTCTTCTTCGCCAGCTTCCTGCAGAGACACAAACAAAACGGACCGTTTTCTTTAATAACCTAATAGTCGTTAAGATTAAATGTTTCCAGGGTTAGACTGTGGACCCTGAACGCATCATCAAAAGGAGACGTTCAATTAAACTGCATTACAAAAAGAAATAGTGAGAATGTAAGTTGGTATGCGATGTTTACAACCTCCTGTTTATTGGTTTTAAGGTGGTATTTCATAAATGTAAACAATGTATGTGCCTGTTAAGGTGGTATGGGTGGGTTACCTGTTTAAGGTGGAATTAGTGACTGTTAAGGTGGTATGAGCAGAAAAATAAGTCTTCTTTGTATTAAACGTGTCTCTTAAGGTAGTATGATTGCATTATAATACATACTGTATTTCTCGGTTAAGGTGGTAGGTATTGTGGTGTGAGCAGATTTAATATGTATTTTGTAAGTAAGCGTGGAAAGATTAACATTTTAGAAGGTTACTTTTTGTGCGTAAATCTAATATAATAGGGCTGTCGGTGGTATGTCCTCGCAGTTAAGGTGGAATAAGAAGACTATGATATGTTTTTGTATTTCTTAAATCGGTATAATTGGCATTTGTTGTACCGGTTTAATCTGTTTAAGGTGGAATTGGTCTCTGTTAAGGTGGTATGAGGAGATATAACAACTATTACTTCGTTAAGGTGGAACGTTCATGATTTAAGAGGGTTTATTTATTACTCTAAATCACACACACAAAGCTATTCATTATTTTAAGGTGGTATTAGCACGTTGTATATATTTCGTGGCACTTAAGGTGGAATAACTGGAGTTATAAAGACTGTATGTCTCAATTAAGGTGGTTTGTTGTTGACGGTTAATATGATATTGTCAGTAATTTCGGAGTTAAAGGTGCGTACGTGAGGATTTTAAGGTGGCGTCGCTCATTAAAAAAGATGAAGGTGTTCGAGGGGGGGGGTAATTAAATTACACATTAAGATGTTAAGGTGGTATGACTGCTGGAGTTCCCTTAATGAGCTGAAACTAAACTGCGGACTGTGAGCATTTTACTTTAATTACAGTCGTAAATTTCAAAATTAGTGCTGCTTATTAAATATAAAAGCCATATAACATCTCACACACACCACACACACACACACACACACACACACACACACACACACACACACGGTATCTCCTAATGGAAACAAGACATTTAAAGACTTGTACCGCAGGAAATTAATCCAGAAATATAATCAGATTTATTGATAATAAATATAATTGTTAATTTCAGACGAAGAACAATTAATCTCGTCTTTTTGTACACACTCTTGAGACGGATCCAATAATGTCTTGTGATACGTCTATGGTTTTCTGTCTACATATTTATTTATGTTTCTTACTTCCTGTCTTTTGTCCGTTTATTTCTTGTATACCCGCTGCAGAGGAAGAAAAAACATCTTTAAAACACAAACAACGTCTTTTCATCCTCCCGTCTGTCCATTTACCTTCATCTCACACACACACACACACACACACACACACACACACACACACGGACACACACAGAGAAAAACACTTTGTCCGTTTTTAAAAGCCCGATTTCTGTTCTCTCTTTCTATTCCGAGTCTGTGAATAAAAAAAACATCCATTTGTCCGATTGCTCACACACACACACACACACACACACACACACACACACACACACACACTCACACAGTGCAAAGTTTAACCCTGACCTGAAAATGGAAAATGAAAAAAACCCTGATATATAAATAAATATTAAAAAGGCTTTCAAACAGAAAAGTAAGACATCAGTGTGTGTGTGTGTGTGTGTGTGTGTGTGTGTGTGTGTGTGCGTGCCCGAGGCGAGGCATGCCCTCCTCCCCCTCATGTCTCTCTTTTCTTCTTCTGTGGTTCAGCAGACCTGCAGCGTTTCTGATTCAGACCTGACACGAACACATTCAGCCCGGTGAAATGTTCCAGACGTTTCTCCATCTGGAGACCATAATGAAACCCGCAGAGAGGAGGCGACGGACGGGAGGCGCGAGACACCAACAACGAGACGGAGAACAACTAAGTCATGGTTTGAAAAGATTAAGAATGAGAAGGTCAACAACAATAACAAAGACACGCAATGAGCAAAACAGCAAGAAGTCCAAAAACTAGACGATTACAGCAACAAATATCTGGTGAAAGGTGTCCGCGAGGATTCATCGAACAAGACATCGTCAAAAACGACAGAAATCACGTAAAGCCGATAGAGACAAAACAGCAACACCCAAACCGAAAAATAAGCGAAACTACAAAAAGCTCCAAAACGAGATGGACAACAAAAATTAACCTGTAGTGGACATTTGTATTATATCCTTATATGCTTCTCAAACCATTGTCAAACATCTATATCATTTCCTGAGATGTGCGGTTTTCTCCTCATGCTCCACTGTGGGTTTATTCCCAAGCGCTTCAAGGCCACGGAGCTGATTGGCTACTGGGTTGAGACTGGTTGAGACTGGTTGAGACTGGCTTGAGACAGGTTGAGACAGGTTGAGACTGGCTTGAGACTGGCTTGAGACTGGCTTGAGACTGGCTTGAGACAGGTTGGGACTGGCTTGAGACAGGTTGGGACTGGCTTGAGACTGGGTTGAGACAGGTTGAGACTGGCTTGAGACAGGTTGAGACTGGCTTGAGACTGGCTTGAGACTGGCTTGAGACAGGTTGGGACTGGCTTGAGACAGGTTGGGACTGGCTTGAGACTGGGTTGAGACTGGGTTGAGACAGGTTGAGACTAGGTTGAGACTAGGTTGAGACTGGTTGAGACAGGTTGAGACTGGCTTGAGACTGGCTTGAGACAGGTTGAGACAGGTTGGGACTGGCTTGAGACAGGTTGGGACTGGCTTGAGACTGGTTGAGACAGGTTGAGACTGGCTTGAGACTGGCTCGAGACAGGTTGAGACAGGTTGGGACTGGCTTGAGACAGGTTGGGACTGGCTTGAGACAGGTTGGGACTGGCTTGAGACTGGGTTGAGACAGGTTGAGACTGGTTGAGACAGGTTGGGACTGGCTTGAGACTGGGTTGAGACTGGGTTGAGACAGGTTGAGACTAGGTTGAGACTAGGTTGAGACTGGTTGAGACAGGTTGAGACTGGCTTGAGACTGGCTTGAGACAGGTTGAGACAGGTTGGGACTGGCTTGAGACAGGTTGGGACTGGCTTGAGACAGGTTGAGACAGGTTGAGACAGGTTGAGACAGGTTGAGACTGGGTTGAGACTGGGTTGAGACTGGGTTGAGACTCACACAAAGTCTCACAAGAACTTCCCTACTCTGGGAACCGTTATGCTATCTCCCGCTCAAGGACAGGTGTCTAATAACAATATGAGACTGTGTGAAGACAGATTTCTGAGCTTCCCGCCCCTTCCTGTATATAAGCGTTGCTCCCACATTGTCCTGCGCACCCTCCTGCAGACTATCCTATGCTCCGCGAGACCTGTGTCTTTGTATTGCGTTTTTGAAGCTTCAAATAAATAACCGGAAAGACGACTCTGTCTGTTTCACCATTTATTCGTTTGATCGCTCTGACTTGGACTCTCCACGGTGTTGGGTCTCAGATTCCCATAAAGCCCCCGTCACACCCGATGGACACACGATAAAGGAAACGTTCAAATTCGGCTGTGATCGTAGCAACATCGGGCCGTTCGTGAGGGCATCTGAGCCATCGTCTGACCGCCGGTGGAGGTTCTCAGGCTCCGGCGGCGACTTCGTGAGGCACTCGTGAGGGCATCTTGTCGAATCGTGTCATCTTCGTGTTATCATCGGTGCATTCGCCCTCACTCTGATCGGGGCGAATGCCCGATGGCACCGAGGATAACACGATGCCCTCACGATGGCCTTACGAAGGGCAACATGGACACACGAATTCAACACGAAAATGAACCTTCTCGAGGTCCTTCGGCTATTTTTTGGCATGCCAAAGATTTTGCCGCCGCTCACGAAGTTGCTGCCGGAGTGAAGAACAAAGTCTGAAGATATCAGCGCAGTATCATAGCACTGTAACATAAGTGTTTTTGGTCCTTTCGTTGCAGTTGTCTTAAATGTAATGTAGATGTTGCCTTCGTGTGGTTCGGGGCCATCTTCGTGCGAAATTCACAATTCCATATTCGTGTGTCCATCGGGTGGACACTTCGGGACAGTGTGACAGGGCCTTAACACCTAACGTCCACAAAGAACAACAATACAAGAAAACAACGCAAAGCAACAAGACGCAGAACAACGAAGTCATGGTTTGAAAACATTTGTTAAAACAGGCGGAAAATGTCATGTCCACAAAGAAACTCGAAAAAATACAACAACGAAAGACAACGAAGGCAAAACGGCCGATCGAAATCACGTGGAATAAAACGAGGTCCTCAAAAAGACACCCAAAAGGTAGAACTACCAAACCTCTGCAGTCACGTCCCCCCGTCCCCCCGACACCCCGTCACCCCGTCCCCCCGACACCCCGTCCCCCCGTCACCCCGTCCCCCCGTCCCCCCGTCCCCCCCGTCCCCCTGACACCCCGTCCCCCCGTCACCCCCGTCACCCCGTCACCCCGACCCCCCGTCCCCCCGTCCCCCCGTCACCCCGTCCCCCCGTCCCCCCGTCCCCCCGTCCCCCCGACACTCAGAACGCGCTCCAGCTCCGCAGGGCGAGGCGAGCACGATTCTCTAAGCAAAATACAAATATCAAAGTTTCCTCCGAGTCTTTCATCGCCTCGAACTGTGGTTGTTTGTGTCTCTGTTCTGCAGAGCTGACACCTCTGACTCCAATCAGCTGTTCTGACCTCTGACACACACACACACACACACACACACACACACACACCAGACACACACACACACACACCGTGAGTGAATGAAGGGCAGCAGGTAACCTCCGTCATTAAATACTGCAGCAAAACATCTATTATATGTTTTCATATCGCAGTTCAAAGGAGACCCAGTGTGTGTGTGTGTGTGTGTGTGTGTGTGTGTGTGTGTGTGTGTGTGTGTGTGTGTGTGAGTGTGTGTGTGTGTGTGTCATGACATCATAAGTGAGGTGTCGGGGTTGGATTGATTTAGCAACACTTAACATGAACACTCACACACTCACACACTCACACACACACACACACACACACACACACACACACACACACACACACACACACATACAGATGCATGTCAAGGCTAATCTATGCTAATCTAATGAGCGACAGGACAATGCTGTTAGCGATAATGGATGTCAGAGTGTGTGTGTGAGTGTGTGTGTGTGTGTGTGTGTGTGTGTGTGTGTGTGTGTCTCCTTGTAACGATCATTTGATCAGACAGGTTTATTACAGCCAGCTAATTCTATTAACCCCGCTCCACTGCACACACACACACACACACACACACACACACACACACACACACACACACACACACACACACACACACCGCTGTATATCAGGATCATAAACCTGACCGCGTCTCCATATTATTCTGCCCGTGGGAATATAATCACTCATCAGGTTCTTTTGAAATTAAAAGGATTTTTTCTGAATGATTTCTTTGTAAAGTTATAATTTTAATTTGATCATTTCAGTTTGAGTTTCGGTTTATTTGTATTTTATGCTTTTTAATGACTGTTTTAAATCTAATTTCTACATCTTCATGCTCTCTTATTAGCACTTTGCATTGTCTCGTGTTGAAAGGTGCTTTATCAAAAAACTAATTTATATATATATTATATATTTTCTCAAGACCCTACCCGAATAAAGCAAAGAGACTTTATAAGGTACACATGGCAAATAAATACAAACTAAAGCGTATTGAGTATGCATTTATGTTTTCTCATATATGATCGCTTCAGGACAACACACACACACACACACACACACACACACACACACACACACACACACGCACACACACACGCGCGTTGACCTGAGGAGGCGGCGATGCACTTCCTGTCTCCTGAGGAGGCGTCGGATGCAGATACCTGCCGGTTTCTCTGCTCCGTCTCTACTTATCGATCAAAGACCGAGTTTCTCTATTTTTACTTTCAGAGTTTCAACAGGAAGCAGAACACTCGGTGCTGAACCAATGGGAAGGAGGCACCTGGAGGCGTGTTGGAGTGGGGTCAAGGGAACTAAGACTCTTCCTCCACAAACAGAGCCGCTAACGGTGTTAGCCGCCTGAAGCTAAACACGCTGCAGTGAAGTCAAACCGAAGAGCTCTGAAAACTGATCACAGAGAAACATCCAGGCATCACATCAATGTGTGGTGAGGGTCAGTGGAGGGATGCAGGGTCAGGGGTCAGGGGTCAGGGGTCTGCAAATAATGCTGTCAGGGAGAAGACCTTTAGGAAACTACCGGTTAAGAGTCGGGGGTTCAAAGGTAAGGGATGAAAGGTTTAAGGGTCAGTTTTAAAGGTCAGGGATCAAAGGGAAAGGGAGACAGGACACACTGGCTGATGTTAGGTGCATGTTAAGGGGTCATAGGTTAAGGGGTTAACGGTCAGTGATTAAGGGATCAGGGTTTAAGGGTCAGTGGTTAAGGGATCATAGGTTAAGGGGTTAACGGTCAGTGATTAAGGGATCAGGGGTTAAGGGTCAGTGGTTAAGGGATCATAGGTTAAGGGGTTAACGGTCAGTGGTTAAGGGATCAGAGGTTAAGGGGTTAACGGTCAGTGGTTAAGGGATCAGAGGTTAAGGGGTTAACGGTCAGTGATTAAGGGATCAGGGGTTAACGGTCAGTGATTAAGGGATCAGGGTTTAAGGGTCAGTGGTTAAGGGATTATAGGTTAAGGGGTTAACGGTCAGTGATTAAGGGATCAGAGGTCAAGGGTTAAGTGTTAGGTGACGGTTAACGGTGAGAGGTTAAGGGGTTAAGGGTCGGAGGATAAGGGTCAGGTGTTAGGATGTCAGGTGCAGGTTAAGGGTCAGAGGTTAAGGGAACAGAGGTTAAGGGTCAGGTGTTAGGATGTCAGGTGCAGGTTAAGGGTCAGGTGTTAAGAGGTTAAGTGTCAGAGGTTAAGGGTCAGGTGTTAGATGTTAGGTGGAGGTTAAGGGTCAGAGGTTAAGGGTCAGGTGTTAGGATGTTAGGTGGAAGTTAAGGGGTCAAGGGATCAGAGGATAAGGGTCAGATGTTAGGTGCAGGTTAATGGTCAGGGGTTAAGGGTCAGGTGTTAGGATGTCAGGTGGAGGTTAAGGGGTCAAGGGATCAGAGGTTAAGGGTCAGGTGTTAGGATGTTAGGTGCAGGTTAATGGTCAGGGGTTAAGGGTCAGGTGATAAGGGGTTAAGGGTCAGAGGTTAAGGGTCAGGTGTTAGATGTTAGGTGCAGGTGCAGGTTAGGTTACTCACAGGTAGTAAGTGTAGGAGTGATAATTTCTCCGTCTGAGTGGTGGGGAGCAGAGGGAGGGATGGAATGACGGGAAAGAAAAAACAGAAAAACAGAAAAAGGAAAACCACAGATTAATGTCTCGGAGAGTAAAAACTGAACAGATGAGATAAAATTAGCATGCGTGGAGGTGGAGGAGAGGAGACACGTGATTGGCTGGTGCAATGTGTCAATCAAAGTGTGGAGGGGGGGGCGGGCACAACAGTTCTCAATACACTGGATGCTGTCAAACTTTAAGACCTTTAGAATGACGTGGAACTGAGCGACAGGAATTATAATTTCACATACGAGCTTTTTAACGGTAATACGGGAGCGATACTTACCCCTACCTACCTACTTTACCTTCTTCAATATCTACCTCAATTATTCCCCTACATACCTAACTTCCTAACTTCACGTAACCTGACTCTCAACCCTTAGTTTTCAACATTAAACCTCTGGATCTTGCCCTTCAAATCCTCTGATCCCCGACGCTTTGACCTCTGATTCCTTACCCTTAAACCTGAACCCTAAAACTCTGGTCCCGTAACCTTAAATCTGACTTTTTAACCTCTCATCCCTGTCCTTAAAAACCTACCTACCTACCCAACCTACGACCTACCCAACTTACGACCTACCCAACCTACTACCTGACTACCTACCCAACCTACGACCTACCCAACTTACGACCGTACTACCTACCCAACTTACGACCTACCCAACCTACGACCTACCCAACCTACGACCTACCCAACTTACGACCTACCTACCTACCCAACCTACGACCTACCCAACTTACGACCTACCTACCTACCCAACTTACGACCTACCCAACCTACGACCTACCCAACCTACGACCTACCCAACTTACGACCTACCCAACCTACGACCTACCCAACCTACGACCTACCCAACTTACGACCTACCTACCTACCCAACCTACGACCTACCCAACTTACGACCTACCTACCTACCCAACCTACGACCTACCCAACCTACGACCTACCCAACTTACGACCTACCTACCTACCCAACCTACGACCTACCCAACCTACGACCGTACTACCTACCCAACCTACGACCTACCCAACCTACGACCTACCCAACCTACCCAACCTACGACCTACCCAACTTACGACCTACCTACCTACCCAACCTACGACCTACCCAACTTACGACCTACCTACCTACCCAACCTACGACCTACCCAACCTACGACCTACCCAACCTACGACCTACCCAACTTACGACCTACCTACCTACCCAACCAACCTACGACCTACCCAACTTACGACCTACCTACCTACCCAACCTATGACCTACCCAACCTACGACCGTACTACCTACCCAACCTACGACCTACCCAACCTACGACCTACCCAACTTACGACCTACCCAACCTACGACCGTACTACCTACCCAACCTACGACCTACCCAACCTACGACCTACCCAACCTACGACCTACCCAACTTACGACCGTACTACCTACCCAACCTACGACCTACCCAACTTACGACCGTACTACCTACCCAACTTACGACCTACCCAACTTACGACCTACCCAACCTACGACCTACCCAACTTACGACCGTACTACCTACCCAACTTACGACCTACCCAACTTACGACCTACCCAACTTACTACCGTACTACCTACCCAACTTACGACCTACCCAACTTACGACCTACCCAACTTACGACCTACCCAACTTACTACCGTACTACCTACCCAACTTACGACCTACCCAACTTACGACCTACCCAACTTACGACCGTACTACCTACCCAACTTACGACCTACCCAACTTACGACCTACCCAACCTACGACCTACCCAACTTACGACCGTACTACCTACTCAACTTACGACCTACCCAACTTACGACCTACCCAACTTACGACTACCTACCCAACTTACGACCTACCCAACTTACTACCGTACTACCTACCCAACTTACGACCTACCCAACTTACGACCGTACTACCTACCCAACTTACGACCTACCCAACTTACGACCTACCCAACCTACGACCTACCCAACTTACGACCGTACTACCTACCCAACTTACGACCTACCCAACTTACGACCTACCCAACTTACGACTACCTACCCAACTTACGACCTACCCAACTTACTACCGTACTACCTACCCAACTTACGACCTACCCAACTTACGACCGTACTACCTACCCAACTTACGACCTACCCAACTTACGACCTACCCAACCTACGACCTACCCAACCTACGACCTACCCAACTTACGACCTACCCAACTTACGACCGTACTACCTACCCAACTTACTACCGTACTACCTACCCAACTTACGACCTACCCAACCTACGACCTACCCAACTTACGACCTACCCAACTTACTACCGTACTACCTACCCAACTTACGACCTACCCAACTTACGACCTACCCAACTTACGACCTACCCAACTTACTACCGTACTACCTACCCAACTTACGACCTACCCAACTTACGACCTACCCAACTTACGACCGTACTACCTACCCAACTTACGACCTACCCAACTTACGACCTACCCAACTTACGACCTACCCAACTTACTACCGTACTACCTACCCAACTTACGACCTACCCAACTTACGACCTACCCAACTTACGACCTACCCAACTTACGACCGTACTACCTACCCAACTTACGACCTACCCAACTTACGACCTACCCAACTTACTACCGTACTACCTACCCAACTTACGACCTACCCAACTTACGACCTACCCAACTTACGACCTACCCAACTTACTACCTACCCAACCTACGACCTACCCAACCTACGACCTACCCAACTTATTACCTACCTACCTACCAACGGACCAACCTTCTTCCCCCATCTAGCAATCTACCTACCTGTTCCCTTCGAGTATAAAATAGACTTTAGATGCAATATAGCTGTTCTGCTGCGCTAATAACAGCTGTTGGGTTTCTTCCACACTGCGCCGTTTCCACGGAGGTGCAGGAGTAGTACTTGTAAGTATAAACCCAAAACCCCAGAGGAACACGTGGTTAATCCCCGTAAGGACTCTCTGACCCTCAGCACTACTTTGTCGCATCAGCACTTAGTATCCCTGCGCTGCGTATCCCTCCACCAGCTGTTTGTGACACGCTGTCCTACAAAGAGACTCGATCTGACAGTGAGAAGAAAGTGGTTAGAGCGTCTGATCATCGCCCTGCAGCCAATCAGAGGGGTAACGTGCAGCTTCCTGATTCACTCCCGCTGTAATGAGTCTGACCCCCGTCTGCTCACAGAGTGGAAATCAAACGCACCCGTCAACATTAAAACCCTCATTAGAGACCGAACAACCGCCGCTCTCGTTTTCTCTCTCTAGAACCTGTTAGAGAGATCAGAGCGCCATCACCCCAACTCACACACACACAGACTTTATAAAGAGTGTCCGTGTGTGTGTGTGTGTGTGTGTGTGTGTGTGTGTGTGTGTGTGTGTGTGTGTGTGTGTGTGTGTGTGTTTGTGCATCTCTGTAGCCTGAAGCCATTCAGCTCGAGGCGACTGGAATAAAAAACAAAGAATAAGACACTCTTTCATCTAAATTCTCTCTTATCGTCGACGTTCTCCAAACACAGAAGCTTTACTCTGTGTTTAAGAGTGTGTGTGTGTATGTGTGTGTGTGTGTGTGTGTGTATGTGTGTGTGTCCCAGCGGGGTTGTGTGTTTGATGTTCGAGAATAAAGTCGGTCCACATATAGTTTAATGGTGATTACCGCTGCAATCTGCTCCATTATTCATTCCATTCTGAAACGGCGTGTGTGTGTGTGTGTGTGTGTGTGTGTGTGTGTGTGTGTGTGTGTGTCTTTGATGTAACTTCACTTATCTACATGTAACATAAAATAATACCAGTATTACAGTACTAAACTAATCTGTAAATCAAACTAAGTTTTAATAGACATAATTCAATATATTTTGTTTGATAAATATTAACAACCATTGACTTACATTAATATCACAATTATTAAACCAATGATTATCACAAACTACCATTGAAAACCTCTAACAAAATAACCCACTGGTATTAACAACAAATACTTTGAAGCCACCATTCAGTGATATTATCAATACAATTTTGAGTACAAAATTAACATTGACTACCATTGAAAACAACATTTACAATTATGTTCTAGTATTTACTAACATAAACTATCCATTAACTTACATGTTCTTGTTTCCTGGTTTGATCCAATAATAACCATTGACTTCTATTGAAGTGACAAGCATTACCATACATTACTTTGAATTGGTTACCATTTACATGCATTAATTAAACACTAATATTAGTCAATTGGATATTTAAAGAAATGTTTATGGTTTGAAATGCTATATTTGGTAGGGAAATGTATGTTTGTGTGTGTGTGTGCGTGCGCACGTGTGTGTGTGTGTGGTGTGTGTGTGTGTGTGTGCGCGTGTGTGTGTGTGCGTGCGTACCGTTTGTTCATTAGCAGGATGACTCCGAGGAAGATGATGATGAAGAGCAGGATGCCAGCGATGGCTCCGGCGATCTTCACCGTGTGGTCGCTCTGCTTCTCCTGCTCCGGCTCCGGCTTGCGGGTCGCTGCTCCTGGGAATCATCAAAACCAACATTAATATGGACCGACAAAATATTAGCCTCCAGTAAGATGTAAATGCCCCCGCTGTGGCACTCATGACGGTATTCTCATTCTGATACAATACAATATACTGCTCTAAAAATGTAAAACCATTGACTTTCATTAACTCACAGCTTTTATTTTGGTCGCTGCACCTAAAACAACTTTAAGAAACATATATTTATTTTTCCATTAACTTCCATTAACCACCATTCAAATATTATTTCAAATGCACATAATTGCCATTAACCAAGATTAAAGGTACCATTTTATTTTACATGTCCATTAACTTCCATTAACCCCCATTAACTTCCATTAACCACTGTTAACCATGAGTAAAATATTATTTGATATGTCCGTTAACTTCCATTAACCACTGTTAACCATGAGTGAAATATAATTTGATATGTCTGTTAACTTCCATTAACTTCCATTAACCACTGTTAACCATGAGTGAAATATTATTTGATATGTCCGTTAACTTCCATTAACCACTGTTAACCATGAGTAAAATATTATTTGATATGTCCGTTAACTTCCATTAACCCCCATTAACTTACATTAACCACTGTTAACCATGAGTGAAATATTATTTGACATGTCCATTAACTTCCATTAACCCCCATTAACTTCCATTAACCACTGTTAACCATGAGTGAAATATTATTTGATATGTCCGTTAACTTCCATTAACCACTGTTAACCATGATTAAAATATTATTTGATATGTCCGTTAACTTCCATTAACCACTGTTAACCATGAGTGAAATATTATTTGATATGTCCGTTAACTTCCATTAACCACTGTTAACCATGAGTGAAATATTATTTGATATGTCCGTTAACTTCCATTAACCACTGTTAACCATGATTAAAATATTATTTGATATGTCCGTTAACTTCCATTAACTTCCATTAACTTTCATTAACCACTGTTAACCATGATTAAAATATTATTTGATATGTCCGTTAACTTCCATTAACCCCCATTAACTTTCATTAACCACTGTTAACCATGATTAAAATATTATTTGATATGTCCGTTAACTTCCATTAACCACTGTTAACCATGAGTGAAATATTATTTGATATTTCCGTTAACTTCCATTAACTTCAATTAACCACTGTTAACCATGATTAAAATATTATTTGATATGTCCGTTAACTTCCATTAACCCCCATTAACTTCCATTAACCACTGTTAACCATGATTAAAATATTATTTGATATGTCCATTAACTTCCATTAACCACTGTTAACCATGATTAAAATATTATTTGATATGTCCGTTAACTTCCATTAACTTCCATTAACCACTGTTAACCATGATTAAAATATTATTTGATATGTCCGTTAACTTCCATTAACCCCCATTAACTTCCATTAACCACTGTTAACCATGATTAAAATATTATTTGATATGTCCGTTAACTTCCATTAACCACTGTTAACCATGAGTGAAATATTATTTGATATTTCCGTTAACTTCCATTAACTTCAATTAACCACTGTTAACCATGATTAAAATATTATTTGATATGTCCGTTAACTTCCATTAACCCCCATTAACTTCCATTAACCACTGTTAACCATGATTAAAATATTATTTGATATGTCCATTAACTTCCATTAACCACTGTTAACCATGATTAAAATATTATTTGATATGTCCGTTAACTTCCATTAACTTCCATTAACCACTGTTAACCATGATTAAAATATTATTTGATATGTCCGTTAACTTCCATTAACCCCCATTAACTTTCATTAACCACTGTTAACCATGATTAAAATATTATTTGATATGTCCGTTAACTTCCATTAACCACTGTTAACCATGAGTGAAATATTATTTGATATTTCCGTTAACTTCCATTAACTTCAATTAACCACTGTTAACCATGATTAAAATATTATTTGATATGTCCGTTAACTTCCATTAACCCCCATTAACTTCCATTAACCACTGTTAACCATGATTAAAATATTATTTGATATGTCCGTTAACTTCCATTAACCACTGTTAACCATGAGTGAAATATTATTTGATATGTCCGTTAACTTCCATTAAATTCCATTAACTTCCATTAACCACTGTTAACCATGAGTAAAATATTACTTTATATGTCCATGTACTTATATTAACAACTGTTAGTTTCGTTATTAATGACATTATGAACGTGATATACCATTAACAACCATTACAAATACCTTGAATTACTCCCACTTTAATGACGAACCAAACACAATTTGTTACCACTAAGTAAATTAGGAAATGTTAATATGTTCTACCGTTATTGATGCTCTGGTTTCTCAACTTAAAAAATAATTACCATTAACTTCCACTAAATACCCCCTGAAACAGACCGCCATTGACGCCCATTAATTCCAGTTAACACACTAATTACAGCGACTGACATCCTCGTACTTTAGACATCATTAACTCTTCATAAATACTGATACTGATGTTTTATAACTGTAAATAATTAATATATCATTCAAAACAATTAGCTATGAATTAATAACTCTTATCTCACGAGAAGAACACGGATTCAATATTTTTTTATGACGTTAATGAATGGCTTAGCGAATATGTCATAATGGACAATAAACAGGCCAAACTGCACTTAGAAAATTAATGGTTTGAACCTCATCAGACTGTATTTTATATATATATTATATGACATTATACGGTGAGAGCATCAGTTATCATCTATATGGAGAGTTTTCTGATGGAGGTTCGGTGCTGAGATCCGTCTGATGTGTGACGGGGGGCAGAGAGTCCTTCTGAATAATGTGATGGGATGTCAGGCCCATGGAAAACCCATTACTGTGTGTGTGTGTGTGTGTGTGTGTGTGTGTGTGTGTGTGTGTGTGTGTGTGTGTGTGTGTGTGTGTGTGTGTCCAGGTGTAATATCCTTGCAGATGACTCTGTAGATGAGAAACGTTCAGGACAAGACGTCGCTGTCGAGCTGTGTAATGTGTGTGTGCGTCATTTCAGACCGACAACACTTTCCCAATCTGCTGCTGACAACAGCCATCAGTCACAGAGTGTGTGTGTGTGTGTGTGTGTGTGTGTGTGTGGTGTGTGTGTGTGTGTGTGTTAAACTGGTCATGACTGAGATGAAAAAGGGGAAACACTCTGGTGTCTTAAGGACAAAATTAAATCGCATCAGGAACCAGTTCTAACGAGGGTGTAGATCACACGTTTTATTACGATGTTTTATACGACATTTAATGATTAAATAAAAGCAGGAATTCAATTTGAT
>CM070448.1:2138229-2143229 GCA_036324595.1 Champsocephalus gunnari | reverse complement strand
CAAGTAAAGAAGAAAAATAGCAACAAAAGTCAAAAGTGCTAAGCTAGGTGGGATAAGGGCGAGGGGTTAGGGGGTGAGGAGTCGAAGGCAAGAGTGAAAAGGTGAGTATTGAGGGATGTTTGTGTCATGACTACAAATGTCTAGGCAGGGCTCCCTAATGAAACCCCGCTGCATCATGGGAGTTGTAGTATCCACTGAGACACTTGGATAGGAAGATGTATGGAATCAGGCTCTCATTTCTGAAGCGTTGTTTGGATTATTGAGTGTATCGCTGCTCACAGGAAGCCGCGCTCGTCCTCGTCTCCTCCCCATCTGTTGGTTCATTATTCAGCTGCAGAGAAAGGTCATCCTGCTCTCCTCCATCACTCTCTCACTCTTTATTAACTCTCTCTGTGTGGAGCTGTAACTTTATACCAGGCTGACATTAAACTGATAATTCATGCATCCTGTCTGTGCAGGTATTAAATCCTATGTGCGGGGGAAAGGACATGAAGACAGGAAACTAATGGGACCGGTTTGTCTGTTGTCAGCTGAATGTAATTGAAAATAAATTCTGCAGCGAGGAGAAGAATTAGAGCTCTAAAGGACGAATAAACGCCAGCTATCTGTCTGTTTGACGGGGGGGGGGTCCTCCATAAACAACAACTGGTTACTGCAGCGATGTAAAGCTTCCAGGAGCTCCGTGGAGCCGGGGAGCAGAAACAGACTGGAGATAACGAGCGTTTTGTGCCGACTGTGCGAAAACTCTGCAGATTTCCAATCACCTTTAAGGCTCCACGCAAACTCTATTTGCACTGTGACATCTCTGCCAACGGTATACAGACTCTACTGCCAACACGACACCCGCTCTGGAGACACTACTAATACAATCTCCACCAAACTCATCACATTTAGAAACTCTGCAGAAACGACTCACGGAGCGTCCACACTACAGCTCCACAGAGAGCTTGGAGCTGGGCGTGTCTGGAGCTTGGGGATTTTATTCGAGCAACGCGACCAACAACCAATCACATGAATGTCCCGCCCCCGACATACAAAGCAAAAACCCCGGGGATTTTATGGGAGCAATATATATATATATATAAACTCCCCAAACAGGCGAAAACCCTACCAGTTTCCCCCACTGTCTCTGCCTCCTCCCTCCATGCTGGTTCCTCCGGTTTGTGTCCCGGTAGGTGAAGAGGGTCTGGTCGTACACAACCGGGTGAGTTGCTACGGCGATAGTTAGTTTCTCCTCCGACTTGTTTTTGAAATATAGAAATGAACGGCGGGATATCTCTCCCAGCTTAGACGCGGTTTGATTGGCTACGGCTTCAGCTGTCAGATTTTGGGAAACGGGATTTGATTGGCTGGCGCTGGCTACTCCGGCGTCTCAGGCGACAGAAGTGGAACATTGTTCAACTTCTGACGGCGGAGACGGACCGCTCTGCTACCCACAATTCAGTTCGGCGAAAAAGCGAGGCAACGTGACGTCACCCCGTTGAAAGCGAATGGGCAGATTGGAGCTGTGGACGCTGTCGTGCGGACGGGCCGGGAAGCTTCTTGAGCTCGACCAAACTCTGCAGAAACTCGACTATCTCTAAAGCTCTTTGGAGCTCTACAATGTTTTAACACACTCCTTATAAACTCCGTGGACTCTTTTTGGGGGCTCTACACTTTGCCGTCGTCCCCCAGCAGTTGTCAGAGTTCCCACGGACTGTGTGTGAGTTTACAAACACACGGAGCTGCACCTGAACGCAGCACGGTGAGTTTTCATTAGCGATTGTGTCCTCAGGGAAACGTGGGAAACAATAGTTGTGTTTTTTTTTACAAGAACCAGAGTCAGGACAGCAGTCATATATCACACACACGCACACACACACACACACACACACACACACACACACACACACACACACACACACACACACACACACAAAGAGGGTGTGGACTGCAGTGCTGTCACATTTCCTGCCGGACAGGAAGCTAGGGGAGGACAGGAAGACACACACACCACACACACACACACACACACACACACACACACACACTGCAGTGTCTGTATTGTTTAATTCCCCACAGAAAACACAGATTCAATCTTTTCTTCTACCTCCTCCTCTCTTTCTCTCCAATCACATTTCTTCACACTCACATTGCAGCACGTGTGTGTGTGTGGTGTGTACGTGTGTGTGTGTGTGTGTGTGTGTGTGTGTGTGTGTGACAGTAATCTGATTACAGCAGCAGGTCGCTCGCGGCTACACCTTTTGTCCTGCGATCCGAGGCTCCTATACGTGAGTGTGTGTGTGTGTGTGTGTGTGTGTGTGTGTGTGTGTGTGTGTGTGTGTGTGTGTGTGTGCGCCTGAGGGCCGGCTTGGTGTCAGCAGAGACAAAAGCGAAGTTAAATATAAACACACACAAACATGAAATCTTCCCGCAGCATCTGTTCAATCTGATGGATTTCATAAAAACTATCATGTCAATTAACACACTGCACGTCTCACACACACACCTTATGACACACACACACACTTTATGACACACACACACTCTTTACATCTCCGTCTTGTCCCAGCTTGAATAGGAATACATAAATCTCGATTCGCTTGAAATGATCCGTTCTCTTCTTTTCAGTCGACATGTGTTTTATCTGAACGCCGCTTTCTCCCACGCCCCCTGAACATCCCACCAGCTGCCTGTGTGTCTCTTTTTATCTGGCTGTATTTATCCACCTTACCCACTAAAGAGACATCGTGCCGATAACAGGCAGGTCGTGCTCCAAGACAACTTTAAATCCAAATTCAGGACTTTTTATCCTGGCTTTGTCTTTCTGCAGATTTCCCTCGCTTGCATTACGTAACACCTCATTTGCATATTTTATACTTTAGTTCGAACAAAACCCCGAAAAGAGGCTAAAAAGGACCAAAAATACAGATATAAGGTAGATATGAGATGATGAACCAGGAGAGCATTTAACGGCAACTTTTCTACAGCCTATTCATCTTCATCCATCCATCCATCCATCCATCCATCCATCCATCCATCATCCATCCATTCATCCATCCATCCATCCATCTCTCTATCCATCCATCCATCCATCTATCCATCCATCCATCCATCCATCCATCTATCCATCCATCCATCCATCCATCCATCCATCATCCATCCATCCATCTATCATCCATCTCTCTATCCATCCATCCATCCATCTATCCATCCATCCATCCATCCATCCATCCATCCATCTATCTATCCATCCATCCATCTATCCATCCATCATCTATCTATCCATCCATCCATCCTTCCATCCATCCATCCTTCCATCCATCCATCCATCCATCCATCCATCCATCCATCCTTCCATCCATCCATCCATCCATCCATCCATCCTTCCATCCATCCATCCTTCCATCCATCCATCCTTCCATCCATCCTTCCATCCATCCTTCCATCCATCCATCCATCCATCCATCCATCCTTCCATCCATCCATCCATCCATCCATCCATCCATCCATCCATCCTTCCATCCATCCATCCATCCATCCTTCCATCCATCCATCCATCCATCCATCCATCCATCCATCCATCCATCCTTCCATCCATCCATCCATCCATCCTTCCATCCATCCATCCATCCATCCATCCTTCCATCCATCCATCCATCCATCCATCCATCCATCCATCCTTCCATCCATCCATCCATCCATCCATCCATCCATCCTTCCATCCATCCTTCCATCCATCCATCCTTCCATCCATCCTTCCATCCATCCATCCATCCATCCATCCATCCTTCCATCCATCCATCCATCCATCCATCTTCCATCCATCCATCCATCCATCCATCCTTCCATCCATCCTTCCATCCATCCATCCATCCATCCTTCCATCCTTCCATCCATCCATCCTTCCATCCTTCCATCCATCCTTCCATCCATCCATCCATCCATCCATCCATCCATCCTTCCATCCATCCATCCATCCATCCTTCCATCCATCCATCCATCCATCCTTCCATCCATCCATCCTTCCATCCTTCCATCCATCCATCCATCCATCCTTCCATCCATCCATCCATCCATCCATCCATCCATCCATCCATCCATCCTTCCATCCTTCCATCCATCTTCTCCGCGTCTCCGCGGTCGGGTCTCGGGGGTATCAGTTCCAGCAGAGAGCCCCGAACGTTCCTCTCCCCTCATCAACCAGCTCTGACTGGGGGGTCCCAAGGCGCCCCCAGGCCAGAAGAGATATAGTCCCTCCACCTGGTCCTAGGTCTACCCCTCGGTCTCCTCCCAGCTGGACGTGCCTGGTGCCCTAGGGAGGCGCCCAGGTGGCATCCTAACTAGGTGCCCGAACCACCTCAACTGGCTCCTTTCGACGCGAAGGAGGAGCGGCTCAACTCCGAGTCCCTCCCTGATGACCGAACTCCTCACCTTATCTCTAAGGGAGACACCAGCCACCCTGCGGAGGAAACCCATCTCGGCCGCTTGTATCCTTGGACCTGGTTCTTTGGGTCAGGACCCATCCTTCATGACCGTAGGTGAGGGGAGGATCTGGTTCTTTGGGTCCTGACCCATCCTTCATGACCGTAGGTGAGGGGAGGAACCGGGAGACAGAGAGCTCTGCCTTCTGGCTCAGCTCCCTCTTCGTCACACGGTGCGGTAAAGCGACTGCAGTACCGCTCCCGCTGCTCCGACTCTCCGGCCCGTCTCACACTCCATTGTTCCCTCACTCGAGAACAAGAGCCCCGAGATACTTGAACTCCTCCACTTGGGGTAAGGACTCATTTCCTACTTGGAGTGGACAGTCCATCCTATTCATCTTTAAACATTTAAAGTAAAAAGCCTCTTGTTTTAGCATCTTAAATGTGCATATTGACGTTACATTAATATCTCTGAGATATGGATTGAAGTTAGGACAATTCATCTTGACATTTCCTGACATTTCAAGACCAAACATGAAGTTAATATCTCACTCAAACAATCTTATAAAGCCGCATAATATTATTGTATCACCCTTT
>CM070448.1:2103229-2133229 GCA_036324595.1 Champsocephalus gunnari | reverse complement strand
ATTACTCTATCGTACAATTTCTGGTCAATATCTTGATTACTTTATCGTAAGACTTATTGTTTGATCAATGGACGTTACCTCGATTATTTCAGACTTAGTTTATGACTATCTCATAATTATCGTACAACATCTGATTGCCCGATTTATGGGCATTACCTAATTTTGTCCCAATGAATATTGACTAAGCACTCTTATTTTGAAGGGCTCACCTGAGGCCCCTTGTATGATAACTGCTCCCAAAGCCTTTGATCGTTAACTTCCTGTTTTATTGTGAAGGGCTCACCTGAGATCTTGGTGGTGAACTGCGTGACGACGGGCGGCCCGAAGCCTTTGACGGTTGACGCTCTTATTGTGAAGGAGTAGGTGGAGCCTGGGAAGAGGCCGCTGAACACGTGGCTCGTCTCATTGGCCGGTTTGAACACCTTCCCGCTCTGATTGGACAAATCGAACTCCGTGTCGAAAGAGCTCAGAGCTTTGTAGGAGATCTGAGGAAGACAGGGGATTGTGGGTAATGGAGTTTTAGTGGTTATTTGCAGAGGTGGGAAGTAGTGCAGTACAAATACTTTGTTACTGTACTTAAGTACATGTTTCTGGTGTCAGTACTTTACTCCACTACTTATTTTCCTGACAACTTTTTACTTTTACTTCTTACATGTTGAACTCAAATACCTGTACTTTCAACTTCTTACATGTTGAACTCAAATACCTGTACTTTCAACTTCTTACATGTTGAACTCAAATACCTGTACTTTCAACTTCTTACATGTTGAACTCAAATACCTGTACTTTCTACTTCTCACATGTTGAACTCAAATACTTGTACTTTCTACTTCTTACATGTTGAACTCAAATACCTGAACTTTCTACTTCTTACATGTTGAACTCAAATACCTGTACTTTCTACTTCTCTCATGTTGAACCCAAATACCTGTACTTTCTACTTCTTACATGTTGAACTCAAATACCTGTACTTTCTACTTCTTACATGTTGAACTCAAATACCTGTACTTTCTACTTCTCTCATGTTGAACTCAAATACCTGTACTTTCTACTTCTTACATGTTGAACTCAAATACCTGTACTTTCTACTTCTTACATGTTGAACACAAATACCTGTACTTTCTACTTCTCTCATGTTGAACTCAAATACCTGTACTTTCTACTTCTTACATGTTGAACTCAAATACCTGTACTTTCTACTTCTTACATGTTGAACTCAAATACCTGTACTTTCTACTTCTTACATGTTGAACCCAAATACCTGTACTTTCTACTTCTTACATGTTGAACTCAAATACCTGTACTTTCTACTTCTTACATGTTGAACACAAATACCTGTACTTTCTACTTCTTACATGTTGAACTCAAATACCTGTACTTTCTACTTCTTACATGTTGAACACAAATACCTGTACTTTCTACTTCTACATGTTGAACTCAAATACCTGTACTTTCTACTTCTTACATGTTGAACTCAAATACCTGTACTTTCTACTTCTCTCATGTTGAACTCAAATACCTGTACTTTCTACTTCTCTCATGTTGAACTCAAATACCTGTACTTTCTACTTCTTACATGTTGAACACAAATACCTGTACTTTCTACTTCTTACATGTTGAACCCAAATACCTGTACTTTCTACTTCTTACATGTTGAACCCAAATACCTGTACTTTCTACTTCTTACATGTTGAACCCAAATACCTGTACTTTCTACTTCTTACATGTTGAACACAAATACCTGTACTTTCTACTTCTTACATGTTGAACCCAAATACCTGTACTTTCTACTTCTTACATGTTGAACTCAAATACCTGTACTTTCTACTTCTTACATGTTGAACTCAAATACCTGTACTTTCTACTTCTTACATGTTGAACTCAAATACCTGTACTTTCTACTTCTTACATGTTGAACTCAAATACCTGTACTTTCTACTTCTTACATGTTGAACTCAAATACCTGTACTTTCTACTTCTTACATGTTGAACTCAAATACCTGTACTTTCTACTTCTTACATGTTGAACTCAAATACCTGTACTTTCTACTTCTTACATGTTGAACTCAAATACCTGTACTTTCTACTTCTTACATGTTGAACTCAAATACCTGTACTTTCTACTTCTTACATGTTGAACTCAAATACCTGTACTTTCTACTTCTTACATGTTGAACTCAAATACCTGTACTTTCTACTTCTTACATGTTGAACTCAAATACCTGTACTTTCTACTTCTTACATGTTGAACTCAAATACCTGTACTTTCTACTTCTCTCATGTTGAACTCAAATACCTGTACTTTCTACTTCTTACATGTTGAACTCAAATACCTGTACTTTCTACTTCTTACATGTTGAACTCAAATACCTGTACTTTCTACTTCTTACATGTTGAACTCAAATACCTGTACTTTCTACTTCTCTACATGTTGAACTCAAATACCTGTACTTTCTACTTCTTACATGTTGAACCCAAATACCTGTACTTTCTACTTCTCTACATGTTGAACTCAAATACCTGTACTTTCTACTTCTTACATGTTGAACTCAAATACCTGTACTTTCTACTTCTTACATGTTGAACTCAAATACCTGTACTTTCTACTTCTTACATGTTGAACTCAAATACCTGTACTTTCTACTTCTTACATGTTGAACTCAAATACCTGTACTTTCTACTTCTCTCATGTTGAACCCAAATACCTGTACTTTCTACTTCTTACATGTTGAACACAAATACCTGTACTTTCTACTTCTCTCATGTTGAACTCAAATACCTGTACTTTCTACTTCTTACATGTTGAACTCAAATACCTGTACTTTCTACTTCTTACATGTTGAACTCAAATACCTGTACTTTCTACTTCTTACATGTTGAACCCAAATACCTGTACTTTCTACTTCTTACATGTTGAACTCAAATACCTGTACTTTCTACTTCTTACATGTTGAACACAAATACCTGTACTTTCTACTTCTTACATGTTGAACTCAAATACCTGTACTTTCTACTTCTTACATGTTGAACACAAATACCTGTACTTTCTACTTCTTACATGTTGAACTCAAATACCTGTACTTTCTACTTCTTACATGTTGAACTCAAATACCTGTACTTTCTACTTTTACATGTTGAACTCAAATACCTGTACTTTCTACTTCTCTCATGTTGAACTCAAATACCTGTACTTTCTACTTCTCTCATGTTGAACTCAAATACCTGTACTTTCTACTTCTTACATGTTGAATACAAATACCTGTACTTTCTACTTCTTACATGTTGAACCCAAATACCTGTACTTTCTACTTCTTACATGTTGAACCCAAATACCTGTACTTTCTACTTCTTACATGTTGAACCCAAATACCTGTACTTTCTACTTCTTACATGTTGAACACAAATACCTGTACTTTCTACTTCTTACATGTTGAATCCAAATACCTGTACTTTCTACTTCTTACATATTGAACTCAAATACCTGTACTTTCTACTTCTCTCATGTTGAACTCAAATACCTGTACTTTCTACTTCTCACATGTTGAACTCAAATACCTGTACTTTCTACTTCTTACATGTTGAACTCAAATACCTGTACTTTCTACTTCTTACATGTTGAACTCAAATACCTGTACTTTCTACTTCTTACATGTTGAACACAAATACCTGTACTTTCTACTTCTTACATGTTGAATCCAAATACCTGTACTTTCTACTTCTTACATATTGAACTCAAATACCTGTACTTTCTACTTCTCTCATGTTGAACTCAAATACCTGTACTTTCTACTTCTCACATGTTGAACTCAAATACCTGTACTTTCTACTTCTTACATGTTGAACTCAAATACCTGTACTTTCTACTTCTTACATGTTGAACTCAAATACCTGTACTTTCTACTTCTCTCATGTTGAACTCAAATACCTGTACTTTCTACTTCTTACATGTTGAACTCAAATACCTGTACTTTCTACTTCTTACATGTTGAACTCAAATACCTGTACTTTCTACTTCTTACATGTTGAACCCAAATACCTGTACTTTCTACTTCTCACATGTTGAACTCAAATACCTGTACTTTCTACTTCTTACATGTTGAACTCAAATACCTGTACTTTCTACTTCTCACATGTTGAACACAAATACCTGTACTTTCTACTTCTTACATGTTGAACTCAAATACCTGTACTTTCTACTTCTCACATGTTGAACTCAAATACCTGTACTTTCTACTTCTTACATGTTGACCTCAAATACCTGTACTTTCTACTTCTCACATGTTGAACTCAAATACCTGTACTTTCTACTTCTTACATGTTGAACTCAAATACCTGTACTTTCTACTTCTCACATGTTGAACACAAATACCTGTACTTTCTACTTCTTACATGTTGAACTCAAATACCTGTACTTTCTACTTCTTACATGTTGAACTCAAATACCTGTACTTTCTACTTCTTACATGTTGAACTCAAATACCTGTACTTTCTACTTCTTACATGTTGAACTCAAATACCTGTACTTTCTACTTCTTACATGTTGAACTCAAATACCTGTACTTTCTACTTCTCACATGTTGAACTCAAATACCTGTACTTACATTATTCTTCTATTAATATAAAGGGAGGTCAGGTACTCTTTAAAACAGCTGCTAGTTATGGGTACTTTTTACTGAAGTACACTTCAAAGCCTCTGTACTTCCACATGAGTAAAGAAGTTTAGTCAGTACTTCTACTTTCACCAGAGTATTTTTAAACACGAGTACCTGTACTTCCACTTGAGTAAAGGATGTGAGCGTTTACCTCGTACTGTCGTATGAGTCCATATGTCTGCAGCGGTTCCTTCCAGCTGAGACTGATCTGTTGCTCGTAGCTGCTGCCGACGATCGAGTCCACGGGAACGGCTCCGGGGACTGAACCGTCAAATATTAAACAAATAATTATCACCATGAATCTTCCCCACGTCATCCCTGACATCAAGACAATTACTTTTTATATTACACGTGTTCTGGCACTATGTTTAAAGGGGTGTTAATGCATGTAAACGGTCTGCACACGCTATAATTCCGAAGTTCCGGAACATGATGACATCACTACGGAACACTCGTGCTCCTATTGGCTAGCGCTCCAACACATTGTACGTGATAGACTAAGGGGGCGGGACATCTCTAAGCTGGTTGACCAATCACAACTATTTAGAGCCACTTAATATTAATTTGAACCCGAACATTCGCAGATTTAAACGTTAGCGAAAATAAATGTTCGTTTGCTATCCTGAAAGAAGACATTACAAAGTGTATTTTGGTTGTCGTACCGTCCTCGTCCGTCAGCACCAGCAGCTCCTCGCTCTCCTTGCGGCCCTCTGGGTTACTGAGGACTAGTTTCAGGCTGACGTTGGTGAACGGTGGAAGGTTACGCAGGATGTGCTGCGGCACGCCACTCAGCGCGTCGTAAACAACCTCCTCCTTCACCGGCTCCCTGTGAATCAAAGATTTGATAAAATGTAAATAGTTCAGATTTTCTTTGACTAAAACTAAAATACATCGGGTTTTCTTTGAATGCAACTACATTTTCATTCTCCTTGTTTGGGATGATATATCAAACACATAATGACATCACCTTTGGGAGGTAATAGGCTTTAAGAGAAGACCAAATGCTGGAACTGAAATTGTATAAATACTATAAACACTAACGAGGACCGATGTTTACCTGCTGGCACCCCCTGCAGGGCGGTAGTGGTACTGCACCGTCAGGTTGTAGCTGTAGCAGCGCGTCACGTTGTATCCGAACGGCTCCCAGCGCACCGTCACCTGTTTGGACTGAACGTCCCCGACCTCCAGACGCCGAGGGCCGTGCATCGGGTCTGACGGGCAGAAAAACATCGTTAGAAGCTATTATCCAAAATCCATTTCTCCATGTCTCTTCTACATCAACATGTGTCCCCTCTTCTTAATGTCTCTTCTACATCAACATGTGTCCCCTCTTCTCCATGTCTCTTCTACATCAACATGTGTCCCCTCTTCTCCATGTCTCTTCTACATCAACATGTGTCCCCTCTTCTTCATGTCTCTTCTGCATCAACACGTGTCCCCTCTTCTTCATGTCTCTTCTACATCAACATGTGTCCCCTCTTCTCCATGTCTCTTCTACATCAACATGTGTCCCCTCTTCTCCATGTCTCTTCTACATCAACATGTGTCCCCTCTTCTCCATGTCTCTTCCAGATCAACATGTGTCCCCTCTTCTCCATGTCTCTTCTACATCAACATGTGTCCCCTCTTCTCCATGTCTCTTCTACATCAACATGTGTCCCCTCTTCTCCATGTCTCTTCTACATCAACATGTGTCCCCTCTTCTCCATGTCTCTTCTACATCAACATGTGTCCCCTCTTCTTCATGTCTCTTCTGCATCAACACGTGTCCCCTCTTCTTCATGTCTCTTCTACATCAACACGTGTCCCCTCTTCTTCATGTCTCTTCTACATCAACACGTGTCCCCTCTTCTTCATGTCTCTTCTACATCAACACGTGTCCCCTCTTCTTCATGTCTCTTCTACATCAACATG
This sequence comes from Champsocephalus gunnari, assembly GCA_036324595.1. Taxonomy (NCBI): domain Eukaryota; kingdom Metazoa; phylum Chordata; class Actinopteri; order Perciformes; family Channichthyidae; genus Champsocephalus; species Champsocephalus gunnari. Next base: position 2,126,663 of record CM070448.1, on the reverse strand, counting down.
TGTCCCCTCTTCTTCATGTCTCTTCTTCATCAACATGTGTCCCCTCTTCTTCACGTCTCTTCTACATCAACATGTGTCCCCTCTTCTCCATGTCTCTTCTACATCAACATGTGTCCCCTCTTCTCCATGTCTCCTCTACATCAACATGTGTCCCCTCTTCTTCATGTCTCTTCTACATCAACATGTGTCCCCTCTTCTTCATGTCTCTTCTTCATCAATATGTGTCCCCTCTTCTTCACGTCTCTTCTACATCAACATGCGTCCCCTCTTCTCCATGTCTCTTCTACATCAACATGTGTCCCCTCTTCTTCATGTCTCTTCTACATCAACATCAAAACCCGGTACTTGGTGTGAAAGGGGCAAGAGGGGCGTGGGGAGGGGCTCCTTCTTTTCATCTAAAGTAAGGCCACGTTTACACGGAGACGAAACGGGTTGTATCCGCTACAGTTCTCTATCGTAGGGACCGTTCGTTCACACGAGGCCATAACGGAACCGCGGAAACGGAGCCCTCAAACGGTAACGGCTCCCAAGGTGGGTAGATCTGCGGGCGAAACACTCTGGGGGGCTCCGTGTGTACGTCCTATACGATTTCCTGATAACGATGACGCCATAGCCCCGCCTCTCCCCACCTCTGCTGCTCACCCCCGCGTCGTTGCTGATGTGTTTTGCCAACAACAACAATGGCGGATCACAGGGTTGCGTTCGTGTACAACATCTACAGCTCCTCGACCGCAACCATCAGCAACAAGTGGACCTGGAGAACTACCTGAACCACATGTTGCTAAATCCCCCGCGGGGCATAAACAGAAGGGCAACCAGGCAACCATGCTCCGGGGTCTTCTTCACTGCTTTCGGTGTATTTTGTGGCGGAAGTACAGCGCCACTTACTGGCCCGGCATATGTACTACAGCGTCTCCAGCGGGTCGAGCGGTCTCGTGCGGACGAGCCGATTCCCTGTGGACGGAAGACTTTTTTGATATCGGCATCGGTTCGTTTTCGTCTCTGTGTAAACGTGGCCTAACAGACAGAGAATCAGCACTTTTGAAACAGGGCTGAAACAGAGGGGATTATGGGTAAAACTTGAACGCAATCTGACTAAATGCGTGAGTATCTAGTCGTTATCTTTGTATGCAGTATGCGCTAGCTATTCTGCAGTATAAAGTACGTTAGTGTGTACTACATGAGAATATGTTGGTATGTCAGTATGGAGTATACGTTTACAGTGTTTGTGTGCAGTAGGAAGTATGCAGTATGATAGTATGCAATATTTGTATGCAGAATACCCCATGTTATTTTGTAGTATAAAGTATTTTACCTGACAGTATACGTGTGAATTATGAAGTATGCAGTTTGTTAGTATGAAGTATTACTATGAAGTATTACTATGCAGTATTACTATGCAGTATTACTATGCAGTATTACTATACAGTATTACTATGCAGTATTACTATACAGTATTACTATACAGTATTACTATACAGTATTACTATACACATACACGATAAGAAAAGGCTCTGGCTCCCATTGTACTTTTAGAGACTCTAGGAACAACCAACAACCCTGCATTCTTGGAACGCAATGCCCTAGTAGGCCAGCAGGGTGTAATGAGTTCTTTAAGGTAAGATGGCGCCTGCCCATTAAGGGCTTTGTAGGCGAGAAGAAGAATTTTAAATTCTATCCTGTGTTCTATAGGGAGCCCGTGTAAGGCAGCCAGAGCAGGAGTAACGTGGTCACTTTTCCTAACTCTGGTTAGTACACGAGCCGCAGCATTTTGAATCAGCTGAAGCCACTTGATTGACTTCTTGGTACTCCCTGATAATAAAGAGTTACAATAATCCAGCCTAGAAGTAACAAATGCATGGACTAGTTTCTCTGCATCGCTTTGAGGCAAGATATGCCTGATTTTTGCAATGTTACGTAGATGGAAGTAGGCGGTCCTTGAAATTGATTTTATGTGGGCGTTAAAGGATAAATCCTGATCAAATATAACACCAAGATTCCTTACAGTCTCACTGGAGGCCAAATTAATGCCATCCATAGTTAGTATATCTTTAGATAATTTGTTTCGTAGATTCTTCGGGCCAAGTACAATAACTTCAGTTTTGGTCGTGTTTAACATCAAACATTTTAAGGTCATCCACGTTTTTAAGTCCTTAAGGCAGTCTTGAATTTTATTTAGATGATTAATTTCATCAGGCTTGATTGATAAATATAGTTGAGTATCATCCGCATAACAATGAAAGTTTACGGAATGATTCCTTATAATATTGCCTAACGGAAGCATATATAATGTGAACAAAATAGGTCCGAGCACTGAGCCCTGTGGCACTCCATGGCTAACTTTGGTTTGCGTTGAAGATTCATCGTTAACACGTACAAAGTATTACTATGCAGTATTACTATGCAGTAGTATGCAGTATTACTATGCAGTATTACTATGCAGTATTACTATACAGTATTACTATGCAGTATTAGTATACAGTATTACTATGCAGTATTACTATGCAGTATTACTATACAGTATTACTATGCAGTATTACTATGCAGTATTACTATACAGTATTACTATGCAGTATTACTATACAGTATTACTATGCAGTATTACTATGCAGTATTACTATACAGTATTACTATGCAGTATTACTATGCAGTATTACTATACAGTATTACTATGCAGTATTACTATGCAGTATTACTATGCAGTATTACTATGCAGTATTACTATACAGTAGTATGCAGTATTACTATGCAGTATTACTATACAGTAGTATGCAGTATTACTATGCAGTATTACTATGCAGTATTACTATACAGTATTACTATGCAGTATTAGTATACAGTATTACTATGCACTATTACTATGCAGTATTACTATACAGTATTACTATGCAGTATTACTATACAGTATTACTATGCAGTATTACTATGCAGTATTACTATACAGTATTACTATGCAGTATTACTATGCAGTATTACTATGCAGTATTACTATGCAGTATTACTATACAGTATTACTATACAGTATTACTATACAGTATTACTATACAGTAGTATACAGTATTACTATGCAGTATTACTATGCAGTATTACTATGCAGTATTACTATACAGTATTACTATGCAGTATTACTATGCAGTATTACTATGCAGTATTACTATACAGTATTACTATGCAGTATTACTATACAGTAGTATGCAGTATTACTATGCAGTATTACTATGCAGTATTACTATGCAGTATTACTATACAGTATTACTATGCAGTATTACTATGCAGTATTACTATACAGTATTACTATGCAGTATTACTATGCAGTATTACTATGCAGTATTACTATGCAGTATACTATACAGTAGTAGCAGTATTACTATGCAGTATTACTATGCAGTATTACTATACAGTATTACTATGCAGTATTAGTATACAGTATTACTATGCACTATTACTATGCAGTATTACTATACAGTATTACTATGCAGTATTACTATGCAGTATTACTATACAGTATTACTATGCAGTATTACTATGCAGTATTACTATGCAGTATTACTATGCAGTATTACTATGCAGTATTACTATACAGTAGTATGCAGTATTACTATGCAGTATTACTATACAGTAGTATGCAGTATTACTATGCAGTATTACTATGCAGTATTACTATACAGTATTACTATGCAGTATTAGTATACAGTATTACTATGCACTATTACTATGCAGTATTACTATACAGTATTACTATGCAGTATTACTATACAGTATTACTATGCAGTATTACTATGCAGTATTACTATGCAGTATTACTATACAGTATTACTATGCAGTATTACTATACAGTATTACTATGCAGTATTACTATGCAGTATTACTATGCAGTATTACTATGCAGTATTACTATACAGTATTACTATGCAGTATTACTATGCAGTATTACTATACAGTATTACTATACAGTAGTATGCAGTATTACTATGCAGTATTACTATACAGTAGTATGCAGTATTACTATGCAGTATTACTATGCAGTATTACTATACAGTATTACTATGCAGTATTACTATGCAGTATTACTATGCAGTATTACTATACAGTAGTATGCAGTATTACTATGCAGTATTACTATGCAGTATTACTATGCAGTATTACTATACAGTATTACTATGCAGTATTACTATGCAGTATTACTATACAGTATTACTATGCAGTATTACTATGCAGTATTATATGCAGTATTACTATGCAGTATTACTATACAGTATTACTATGCAGTATTACTATGCAGTATTACTATACAGTATTACTATACAGTAGTATACAGTATTACTATGCAGTATTACTATGCAGTATTACTATGCAGTATTACTATACAGTAGTATGCAGTATTACTATGCAGTATTACTATGCAGTATTACTATGCAGTATTACTATACAGTATTACTATGCAGTATTACTATACAGTAGTATGCAGTATTACTATGCAGTATTACTATGCAGTATTACTATACAGTATTACTATGCAGTATTACTATACAGTATTACTATACAGTAGTATGCAGTATTACTATACAGTATTACTATACAGTATTACTATACAGTAGTATGCAATTTAAAATCCAGCCTAACTGAAGAAAAGAGGTCCAACTGAACTGAGACACAAAGAGAGCGAGAGAGGGGGAGATTAAAGGAAGCTTCGAACTGAGCGCTCACACACACTCACACACACACACACACACACACACACACACACACACACATACACACACACACACACACACTCTGTCTTTGTAGTGGCCAATCTAAGTGCTGTATTTCAAGATGACAGACAGCGATCCACTCGGAGAGGGAATGATAGATGAGAGCAGGAAGGAGCAATTTCTCCTGACAAAACCCGGTGTGTGTGTGTGTGTGTGTGTGTGTGTGTGTGTGTGTGTGTGTGTGTGTGTGTGTGTGTTTTCAGGTGTTTTTCTGCAGCCAATGAACAATACCTTTCCTGTTCTTTGTCGTCTTTCATCTGAGTGTATGTGTGTGTGTGTGTGTGTGTGTGTGTGTGTGTGTGTGTGTGTGTGTGTGTGTGTGTGTGTGTGGTCAATTGTGGCTGTACAGAAAACTTCCTGTTATTGTGCCTCACGCACACACACACACACACACACACACACACACTCTGCAGGCTTTTAGCAGGACACAATAGAGGCACTTGTGAGTTTCTCCACCTCGGTGAAAGAGAGACGTCGAGCTAAATGGTCGGTCTGCGGGGAACACACACGCGCGCACACACACACACGCACACACACACGCACACACACACTGCCGCGCTAACAATATGGGTCGGGGGTCAAGGGGAGGGGGAGGAGGGGATTCAGGCGGATCCTATTACCCATAATCCCCGAGGGGAGAGTGAACGCTATCACATAAAATCCTACCATTCTTGTGTGTGTGTGTGTGTGTGTGTGTGTGTGTGTGTGTGGTGTGTGTGTGTGTGTGTGTGTGTGTGTGTGTGTGTGTGTGTGTGTGTGTGTGGTCGTCACGGATCCATCCCATAATTTTTGGGCTGACATTTAAATCAGACACAGAGCCCGGCTCATGAAACCATCAGGTATCTTCCATCAAAAACGTTAAAGAACTACAAAATGCGACCTTCAGGAACTTCAAGGTCAACTTCCTGCCCGGTGGATGAAGAGGACGAGGACGAGGATTGACTGATTCACATACTTTGTATAGAATAAGTTCCCCCTAATTTGTATGAATTGTTTAATTATCATTACTATTATTATTATGAGACCAGAAGTTGCCCTTTGATTAAAACCATCAACATGTTTTGCTAAAAGGCGAAATCATTTGTTTAAAAGCTCGGAAACTGTGTCTCATCATTTACAGCTAACTCTGTCTGTGTGACCTTTTCAGTGACACACACACACACACACACACACGGACACACACACACACACACACACACACACACTGCTGGTCTTTTGTTCTCAGTGAAAGGAGATTTCAACCTTTTTAAATGTTGCCATTGATTGAAAGCCGTCTCTCTCTCGCCTCATTAGTTTCATATTTACAGACATCTCACATTTATCAATAACAAAGCTCGTCTCATTTTAACAAGGTTATTATTTATATTATGTCTCTCCTGGGACATGTGCTTTAATGTTCAAAAAGCTCTTTATTTTCCTGTGCTGCAGCCCCTCTTTTCACCCTCTGTCTGAAACCAGAGCCCAGTCTGCTCTTGACATGCACTAAAGCCTATAGGATACACTAAAGGAAAGGGGACACCACAAAAAACAACAAATCAGGGCCTCTTTAAAAGTCTAAATAATCGTTAGGTAATTAAAAAACGTATCCGCGGGGTTCCTCAGGGGTCTTGTCTCGGCACGTTACAATTCTGTATTTATCGGATTAACTTTTAGAAATAAATTAGGGTTGTTTTTATTCACGCACAGTTATTTATTGTCGCAGAGGATTAAGATGTTTCTTTCTAGCGTGCTGCGAGCAGAGTAAATAAACACCACAGAAGAAGAAGAAGAAGAAGAAGAAGAAGAAGAAGAAGAAGAAGAAGAAGAAGAAGAAGAAGAAGAAGAAGAAGAAGAAGAGAAGAAGAAGAAGAAGAAGAAGAAGAAGAAGAGAAGAAGAAGAAGAAGAAGAAGAAGAAGAAGAAGAAGAAGAAGAAGAAGAAGAAGAAGAAGAAGAAGACAGAGTTTAATGTTTGAAGGTGACTTCAGGAGGAGGAGGAGGAGGAGGAGGAGGAGGAGGAAGGGTTTAATTTTTCATTTCCAGGAGATCACCAGATTTAATATGAGGAAGAGGGGAGGACGGGGGGGCGGCAGTGATGGATGATTCTCGTCAGGAACTCAGAAGCATCTGGAAACCTCACGATCAATACTCAGATCTTTAAACACTAATAATGTTATAGTGTATTATATTATTTCACTCTGTTTTAATGTCTTACTGTTAAATCACTCGTCGATGTTTGCTGACATTTAAGCCGTGTCATATTTTTAAACGTAAGAAAAAAAACATTCATTTTTAAACAATTAAAATAATTCGAAATAATTATTATAAAATTAATCACAACCTAAAACGAGGGAAATGGTACTTATCTTATTTTAAATATGATTAAACTTAATCAAATCGGTATTGATGGAACACTCACGCTCCTATTGGCTATTGAGGCTAAGGGGGCGGGACATCTCTAAGCACCTGCCAAACAGAGCGGAATAGAGTGGCGAAGTCCTGCCCAGCTACTTCCGCCCCATGGGACCTTATTTCAGAAAAAGTATGTATTGAAGTCAAAGGAGAGAGAAAGATTATCTTTCGATCCCATTTGAATTCTGCCACGAGTTACACACATGTCATGTTTTTAATGTATCTTAAAAAATCATTTCCGTGTCAAAAAAGTCACCGTTTGTCGTAAAGCTGTTGAAATAAAAGACGATGAAAAATACGCAACTAGAAAGACTACAAGTCCCAGAGTCCCGGTCCCGCGTGCTGGCTCTCAGAACCGACTCACTCCCCTGTGTGTGTGCAGCTCTCAACGCGCCCAGACTGGAGTGATTTCCACCTCTTTGAATACTTTCCGCCTCGTTCTGAGAGAAAGGAGTGAAATGTTCAACGTGACGCCGTCTGGGTGTGTGGTGCATGATGGGAGATGTAGTTCATTGAGCGGTTTCACACCAACTTCACAGTTTGACGACACATTTTAATTTTCTTGACTTGCAAAATGATCTTTTAAATTGACAAACATCGTGTGTGTAACTCGTGGCTCGATTCAAACGGGATAAAAGATAATCTTTCTCTCTCCATCCCGTTGAGGTCCATGGAGGAAGGGGAGGGACTTCGCCTCTCTATATGTCCTCTTTAAATAAATATACAATAATTGAATACCTCATATTTTGAATTGTGCGTGTTTATATGGTAATACAGTACGTAATAATAGAAAATGTGCCTGTATGAACTATTTTGAAGATAAACGGGTTGAGAAACGGAACTTTAAATGTAAAGTGCCAGAAAACGTCCTCAGAAACGTCAGAGTTCTGGTCCTCACTAATTCATTGGATCTGGTAAACAGCACTAATGTTGGTTAACTAAAAGGCAGAGACGTGATGGGATATATCTGAAGTATATATATCTGAAGTATATATATCTGAAGTTTTCCTCAGCTTCGGACAAAACCAAATGAAAAGCAGAGACAGACAAATAAATGAAAAGATACAAATAAAGAGAGTAGAGAGCTTTGAGCGGAGCGTGAACATCCGAGGTGAAAAGAGAGAAAAGAGTGAAATATTCATACGCTATTTTCTAAAAGCCTCGACAAACAGCACACACACTTTAATGGATGTTAACACACACACACACACTCACACACAGACAGAAAAACATGCTTTTAGTTTCCATGACCAATGCTGACGTCAGTGTGTGTGTGTGTGTGTGTGTGTGTGTGTGTGTGTGTGTATCCAGTTTATATTCCTATATATAAGGTACAAAAATACATTTATATTTAGTAATGTAGGTGTTTTACAATAAGAACAACGCTAAATGTAAATTATTCTACTTTTGTTCTTTTGGATATTTGGATAAAGATACTTCTACTTGTATACGAGTTTAAATGCAGTACTTCTACATGTAGTACAGGTACCTTTACTACAGTAATATCTGGTCTAGATGACCCAAAATAATATTATAAATGTTTATTTATTTATTTAAATGTATTACATTTGTTTACATTATTATTATTATTATAAATTATTATTACTTTTAGATAAATGCATTTATATGTATGTATAGATTAGGGATGGGCATTTGAAGGCAAATGTATATTCGAATATTCGACCCCCCAAAAAACGGTTAACCGAAATGTACACATCCTATAAAACAAAATGTGGGAAACATTTTAAATACATGTTGAGATAAGTTTAGAAACCAAGTCGAATGAATGAACTGGTGATCACAGACTGAACTGGTGATCACAGTCTGAACTGGTGATCACAGTCTGAACTGGTGATCACAGTGTGAACAGTTGACGACTCTAGGCCTACAGCTCTCATGCTAAAAACATCACTTGGTTTTTAAAGAGGGATCAAACACGCACAGCATAAAGGGTCAGGGTAACGTAACCCGTGACAACAGAGATCAACAACCTGTAACAGGGCCGATGCGCAGCATGCAGGGGAGAGGCGGTGCGGAGGCGATTCGGGCCAGCTGTAGAGAAGACCCTCTCAGCTGGGATCTGGGTCTGCGTGGTCTGCTGTGGGGAGGGGCAGCAGCCGTATCATTGGCTAGAACTAGATCTGATGGATTTGGACATAAAGGCGAGTGAAGTCTAACCGGACAGAGAGAGAGATCAGCAGCTGCAGCTCCGCCCGCTGGGAGGGGCCGAGAGCGGAGCACCTTTAGACCGGACACCCTCAGCTACGGCACTGGACGATTCCATTCGATCATATGTAATCAACTTAGGCATCCCTCCCAACAACAACAATAATATTCATAACTCATATTCTCATACCTGAATCATTTCGAATATTCGTTCCCATCCCTAGTATAGATATATATATATATTTTTTTAATGGACTGCACTCATATTATAAAAAACATTTTTTATTGTTATTTATTTATCTGTTATTGAGCGTGGTGCTCTGGTCTCTCGTATGAAATATAGAACAGAATATGAAATGCCGCCTCGCAGTGACTTCCTGTTTATCTGCCACCACGCTGCGTCGCCTCACCGAGCGCTAAGTCCTAAAGCTTGTCTGATGGACACACTGATGTATTATTAAACACACACACACACACACACACACAGAGAACACACACACACACACAGAGAGAACACACACACACAGCAGAGAGAACACACACACACAGAGAACACACACGCAGAGAGAACACACACACAAACACACACACAGAGAACACACACAAACACACACACACACACAGAGAGAACACACACACACACAGAGAGAACACACACACAAACAAACAGACACACACAGAACACACACAGAACACACACACACACACACACAGAGAACACACACACACACACACACACACACACACACACACACAGAACACACACACACACACACACAGTACACACACACACACACAAACACACACACACACAGAACACACACACACACACAGAACAAACACACACACACACACACAGAACACACACACACACAGAACACACACACACACACAGAGAATATGGTTTATAATTTATTTGGAGTAAAATGAATAAATAAAAGTGAGTTGAGACGACAGAGACGAGTTATCAGAGAGAACATCATCACACTCAGAGTGTGTGTGTGTGTGTGTGTGTGTGTGTGTGTGTGTGTGTGTGTGTGTGTGTGTGTGTGTGTGTGTGTGTGTGTGTGTGTGTGTGTGTGTGTGTGTGTGTGTGACACTGTTGCCTGTCAATCACACACACTCCTGTCCTCCTTCATGTTTCCTGCTGCTGGTCCCAGAGGAGCGTTTGTTTTAATCAGCTGACAGTCCCAGAGGGGAGGAGGTTACAACAAAGCAACACTCAGACTGACGGAGTGATTTAGTTACTGATGTGGAACCCGGCCTCGTCCTGAAGGAACTCCAGTCTGCACATCGAGCACCTCTAGAACCTGATGCTAGCGCACATCAACGAGCCAGCAGAACCTCAACAAGCACCTCTAAAGTGAAACTACAACCTCTAGAACCTCATCTAGAACCTCATCTAGAACCTCATATAGAACCTCATCTAGAACCTCATCTAGAACCTCATCTAGTGGTTCTCATATAGAACCTACACCCGTCCGGCAGGGGCTCAGTCAGTAGGGGCTTGGACTGTGAGCCGGGTCGCCGGTTCAAGTCCCCGACCCGACCCAAAATATGGAGTGTGGACTTCTAATTGGAGAGGTCCTAGTTCACCTCCTGCCCTGCCGTGGTGCCCTTGAGCAAGGCACCAGACACCCCCCTTCCCCCCTCACTCCCATTGCTCCCCGGGCGCTGTACAATAGCTGCTCCTGGTGCTAGAGTCCTATTGCTAGACTCCTGGTTCTAGAGTCCTGGTGCTAGACTCCTAGTTCTAGACTCCTAGTTCTAGACTCCTGGTGCTAGACTCCTAGTTCTAGACTCCTAGTTCTAGACTCCTGGTGCTAGACTCCTGGTGCTAGACTCCTAGTTCTAGACTCCTAGTTCTAGACTCCTAGTTCTAGACTCCTGGTTCTAGACTCCTAGTTCTAGACTCCTGGTGCTAGACTCCTGGTGCTAGACTCCTGGTGCTAGACTCCTGGTGCTAGACTCCTAGTTCTAGACTCCTGGTGCTAGTCTCCTGGTGCTAGACTCCTGGTTCTAGACTCCTGGTGCTAGACTCCTGGTGCTAGACTCCTGGTGCTAGACTCCTGGATCTAGACTCCTGGTGCTAGACTCCTGGTGCTAGACTCCTAGTGCTAGACTCCTGGTGCTAGACTCCTAGTACTAGACTCCTGGTGCTAGACTCTTGGTGCTAGACTCCTGGTGCTAGACTCCTGGTGCTAGACTCCTGGTGCTAGACTCCTGGTGCTAGACTCTTGGTGCTAGACTCCTGGTGCTAGACTCCCGGTACCAGACTCCTGGTGCTAGACTCCTGGTGCTAGACTCCTAGTTCTAGACTCCTAGTTCTAGACTCCTGGTGCTAGACTCCTAGTTCTAGACTCCTATTGCTAGACTCCTGGTTCTAGAGTCCTGGTGCTAGACTCCTAGTTCTAGACTCCTGGTACTAGACTCCTGGTGCTAGACTCCTGGTGCTAGACTCCTGGTTCTAGACTCCTGGTTCTAGGATGGGTTAAAAGCAGAGAACATGTCACTGTGTGCTCTGCATGTGGGACCATTAAAGAGGGTTTCATCTCTCCCAATTCTATATAACTTAATCAAGAACCTCTCAACTCCTCAGAAGGACCTCTTTTACTTATCAACAACCTCTATGACCTCATCAAGAACCTCATTATCAACCTCTAGAACCTCTTCAAGCACTCTAGAACCTTTCAGCACCCCTAGAACCGTATCTTATCACACATAACTCTCATCAACACCTGGACCCCTAGAACATTATCAAAGACTTTGAAGAACCTCATCAAGGAATCCGACAACATTTTGGACAGCTTCAAGGACCTAGAAACGCATGAAAGCCTTCTCGATCCTCGTCAGAAATACCTTTGTGATTTTATGGAATCATTTTGACAACAATAGAAAAACGTAACACATATTTAAAGGGTAACCAATCTCAGAAAGCCAGAGAGCTCTGAAGGGTTCCTGTTAGAGAGTGTGTGTGAGTGTGTGTGTGGGGGGTAGGTCTGCAGCATGAGACAGACAGCTATGTGGTGTTAGATGGTGTTAGAGGGGTGGTATGCAGCAGTGTGTATGGAACATACCGGAGACAGGTCACAGAGCATGTTCCTGCAGGTCTGAGGAGGACATGCTGGATCACGCCTGAGATCACAGAGCTGTGTGTAGAACATCTGCAGAAACACCGCTGTATACACCACCGCGCGCGTGTGTGTGTGTGTGTGTGTGTGTGTGTGTGTGTGTGTGTGTGTGTGTGTGTGTGTGTGTGTGTGTGTGTGTGTGTGTGTGTGTGTGTGTGTGTGTGTGTGTGTTAATGCATGTCCTAGTGTATATTAGGGTCTATTCTTAGGGATAACATTGTGAAAACCAATACAAGTAGGGTTGGGTACCGAAATCTGGTTTCCAACATTTTCCGTTTCCAACATTTTGATTCCATCGGTATCGTTTAGAAATGTTAGTTTCGGTTCTGCTTATCGATTCCTAAGGAAATGCATCTTCTGTACTGTCGGACGGGGCGGGGCGTGTAGCGAGCAGTGGCAGGTTTGGGAAACTCGGTTCAGACGAGTAAAAACAAATAACAATTGTTCGGTACCCGGACTTATAAGAGTTGTGAGGACAGGAGGACCGCAGCTCTCTCTCTGCTCCGGGTCAGCTGATATCTCTCTCTCTCTCTTCTCTCTCTCTCTCTCTCTCTCTCTCTCTGTCTCTCTCTCTCTCTCTCTCTCTCTCTCTCTCTCTCTCTCTGTGTCTCTCTCTCTCTCTCTCTCTCTCTCTCTCTCTCTCTCTGCTTCCGTTTAACAGCCTCATCTTTGTCAACCGTTCTTATGTTCTTTCTCTAACACGTAATGAAGGCTATTAAGCGTTTAAGTTCCTATGTTTTTTAATATTGACCGCCATGTCCTTTATCTTTATCTTTATTAGGATCCCCATTAGCACTAGCATGAGCATTGGCTATTCTTCCTGGGGTCCTCACACACTCAAAACATACAGAAACATACAACAAAATTAAAACAAAACGAAACAGCTCATAATCTCATGCTATTTACAGTGAAATGAAGTGAAACTAAAACGGTCATTCAATTATCGCCATCCTAAGGCCAAACAAAAGTAAATACAAATATGTGTACATAACAATATATGCATACATAGCCACAGGCACAGTTCAAATTTACTTTGTAATACTTAAATATTTTTTTAGCAACCATTTGAAATGTACTTGAGAATGTTCCTGAGTGATGTGAGCCGGTGCAGAGTTCCAGCTGATCACGGCTCTGACTGTTCTCTGTCCCATGTTTGATTTAGATTTGGGTAATACAAACCTTCCTTCTATTGTATGTCGTGTTTGATAGTTATGTTGAGCATATTGCGCTATAAATCGTTGTGATAATATATCTGGTGAGTGAGTCACTGTAATATTTCTGACAAAATTCAATAAAATATAAGTTGACCTCTGTCTGACAGTTAACCATTATGAAGTGAAGCAGACTGTCTGTGTCCTCGCGCTGTCCTCACATCCCCGGACTGTGAGACGGACTCGGAGGAGCAGGGGTGTCAGTATTGTTTATGAAGCAGGGTATAGAAAATACATTATTGAAATGAAAATACTATGTATGTACTTTTACAAACAGTGAGCAGCTGGGCAGGTGTGTGTTGCAGGACATGTGTTGGACACAGACTGTGTGGGTGGACTCTGTCTCTCAGGCAGGCTGCAGTGTAGCATCAGAGGACACTGTCATGTACTAGGCTAATGTACATTCTCAAACTGCACCACTTAGAACCAACTAAACAATGCAGAGATTATTTTTAATATAATTGTATTCAATAACCGTAACAAAAAGACACAGCATTAAGTGATTTGTAAATTGGAATACAGATATGACTTAATGTTTTCATAAATATATTTTCTGCCAGTGAAAACGGCACGGGACTTATTTTTACCCTCTCAAAGAACCGGAATCGAAAAGCAGAACCGGAATCAGAACGGATCAGAACCGGAATCGTTAAAATCCAAACGATACCAAACCCTAAATACAAGTCTCTGGAAGTATCTCAAATGGGAAAGAAACATTAAATAACATCCTGCAGTCGTCCGACTCAACAAACAAACAGATGAACGGAGAGAAGTAAAAATCTGCAGTCAGACTTCGGCACCTGTGTAATCAGCGCGCTAATTGCTAATCACATGCTGTGTGTTGTTAGTGCATCCACAGGACACACACACAACGACAGACACACACACAAACTGTAGCCATTAGCAGCAAATGAAGCCTCGCTGCCTTAACGACCTCCCGTTAGCCATTAGCCACCTGATGAGCTCAGCGCTAACACTGCCTACCGCTAACGCTACGCTAATGACTGCCCCATTAGCGGCTGATGAGCTCAGCGAGAGTAGTAGCCGTTAGCCGCTAGCTGCTAGCAGTCCCATTAGCGGATAGGTGACTATGAGAAATAATAAATATATTGTGCTGGAACTTTAAGGGACTTCATTTACCTCGGAGCTCCGGTTTCAGGTTGTTATTGTTTTTCGCCTCACAGTAGCATGAAGCTAATAGTGTATCGTGTTTGTGAATATAAGGAGAATGGCGCGTGGAGTTACATACTAAACACACCGCCTCCAACTCTCACTCATCGACGCTGCATTCCTATTATTATGTGTGTAATGAGGGGTGCTAGTGCATCGCCGGGGCTGTTAGATTAACATTAACATGCTTATTGTAGTTGCACTGCCTGTAGCGCCATCCTGGTGGAGCGTGTGGGCGGACCTGTATGTCACAGGAAAGGAGTGAGCGGAGGGTCGAGTTGTCCATTCGTGTTCTGTTTTCGGTGACGATCTTCCTCACCGTGCCGAACACCCTCTCAGACGTTCAGTTGCGCGCACTACTAAAGAGACGCGCTACCACCAAACTATGGTGTAGCTGTATTAAAGTCCGAGTGGAAACAGTCGTGACTCGTGAGTAAATCTGATCGGGAGAAATGTGACTCAGGGAGGAAACCGGGAGAGGGCGATGACATCGGGAGTCTCACGCGAAAATCGGGAGGGTTGGCTCCATAGTACGGAAAGTAGCTATTGGCTGTCCGACAAATCGCCAGAAGTCCCTAAATGACGTCATCGCCTAATTTGCATATCATGTAATCGCGGTAAAAAAACGTTCCACCCCCTTCAAGGATCAACACTCGAAACCACCAGAGTAAATCCAGACGACAGTAGAAATGTCTCTATTAGAAAAAGTAGAAAGTAGAAATAGTTTGAGTAGAAATGTCCCTTACAATAAAGGCAGTGTAGTATGCCCGTGTGTCATCTCCAATAAATGGCTTCAACCATCCTTTAAACTCAGGGTTTGATTCCCACTCCTTTCTGTACTTTTGTGAATACAGTTTAGACCAGGGGTGTCAAACTCAAGGCCCGGGGGCCAAATCCGGCCCGCCACTTCATTGTATGTGGCCCACAAGAGCTCGCAAAGAATATAATACGTTTATTATAAGGTTACATGCCGCTATACAGGAGCAGGTTGCCCATAAACTACATGTCCCACAATGCATCTCATTTTGTGAGATGCGCACCGAAGAGACTTGCAATTACTTGTCTTCTGCTTTCAGACGTAGTTAATAATGAATTATTACCCTATCCAATAATAATCCAATGCAGAGGAAATATTGTTAAATAATACATTATATATATATTTATCTATGTATATTTATATAGTCTTAAAGTTACCACCGGCCCTTTGAGTGCAACCACAATTCTAATGTGGCCCGCGATGAAATTGAGTTTGACACCTCTGGTTTAGACTGTGACACGATGACCTGCGTGGACGTGTAGCTCGTCACAGAGAGGCACACACACAGAGGACGAGGTGATTAAGTGGTAGGGATGCCAGCGATTATTCGATTATTCGAATATTCGTTACAGTCTCCATAATCGAATATTATTTTTAAAAATCGATTTTATTTATATATTATTTTTTTATTATTTATGTTTTTGGTTTTTTTCTGGCTTAGGGGGGGGCGAATAATCGATTATTATTCGCCAGGGCTGCCGAATAATCGATTTTGATCATGGTCAGTTTCTGGCAACCCTATTAAGTGGCTGAAGCGGTCTCGACGCGGGAGAGTGTGGCTGTCTCCGCTCTGCTCTGACTGCAGCTGAGTCTGCGCACCTGGGAGTGCTACGGGAGGGCTGAGGGGCTCACGGCAGCTTGTTAACGGCAGAACGATATGTGAGTCTCCGAACACCAGAAAAGTCCCTAATAACAGCATTACAAGTCGTTAGATTAGTCGTTAGTCGCTTTTGACAAAAATAAGTAGTCGGAGGGTTTGGGAAGCCGCCACATTTAACGCCAAAGTCGCCAAGTTGGCAACACTGGATGGCAAGTATGTCTACATCTTCAGAGGCTACAGAAGAAGACCCGCCCCCGTCGACGGCAGCCAATCGATGGAGACTAAATACGATATATATACGATGTTAGAGGGAGAAACGCTCTCTTCTATTCATGCAACTGTAGACAGCTAACTGCTTACGTGGCCTGTGGCCCAGTGCATTGAATGTAGGAGACACAGCTGTGTTCCCTTGTAAACCTACTATACTATTGCATTAATAAATACTGTTGAACGTTTCGAGAAGCTTCCTGGTCTTCTTCAGACTAACTCTCTGCTCCTGAGTGTCCTCTTCCAACACGAGGAGATGTTCCGAACACTCTTGGTCTTCAAAACAAGAATACATGACAAGGGACTGACCTGCACACTTAGTCCTGGCCCTCAGCGGGGGTCCGGGGTTTCCCGTGCCTCCATCCAGGGGCCGGGTCAGCAGCACGCTGATCTCGTACTCAGTGTCGGGGTCGAGGTGTCCGATCTTATGGGTCGGTTTATCCACGGGGGTCGTGTCGATCAGCATCCCCGACATCGTGCGGTACTCCACCTGAAACACAGAATAACACCTTAAGAACAGAATATATCTTTATCGTCATCATACAAAGTACAACGAAACGTCTTTGGCAACTCTCACTGCACTTATTTCAAATCCAACTAACAATACATTACATTTTTATAGCGCTTCTCCTACTGCTCAAAGACTCTTTACATACAATTAGAAACAGAAACCGTACAAAGAAAACAAAAACGTTGATCAGAGTTTGAAAGCTAGAGTGAATAAGTGAGGACATAACATGCTGTCTTAAAGGTCTCCTATTCTGCAAAATCCTCTTCTCCATGTCTCTCCTACATCAACATGTGTCCCCTCTTCTTCATGTCTCTCCTACATCAACATGTATCCCCTCTTCTCCATGTCTCTCCTACATCAACATGTGTCCCCTCTTCTTCATGTCTCTCCTACATCAACATGTATCCCCTCTTCATCATGTCTCTTCTACATCAACATGTATCCCCTCTTCTTCATGTCTCTCCTACATCAACATGTATCCCCTCTTCTTCATGTCTCTCCTACATCAACATGTATCCCCTCTTCATCATGTCTCTTCTACATCAACATGTATCCCCTCTTCTTCATGTCTCTTCTACATCAACATGTGTCCCCTCTTCTTCATGTCTCTTCTACATCAACATGTGTCCCCTCTTCTTCATGTCTCTTCTACATCAACATGTGTCCCCTCTTCCCCATGTCTCTTCTACATCGACATGTATCCCCTCTTCTTCATGTCTCTTCTACATCAACATGTGTCCCCTCTTCTTCATGTCTCTTCTACATCAACATGTGTCCCCTCTTCTTCATGTCTCTTCTACATCAACATGTGTCCCCTCTTCTTCATGTCTCTTCTACATCAACATGTGTCCCCTCTTCTTCATGTCTCTTCTACATCAACATGTGTCCCCTCTTCTTCATGTCTCTCCTACATCAACATGTGTCCCCTCTTCCCCATGTCTCTTCTACATCAACATGTATCCCCTCTTCTTCATGTCTCTTCTACATCAACATGTGTCCCCTCTTCTTCATGTCTCTTCTACATCAACATGTGTCCCCTCTTCTTCATGTCTCTTCTACATCAACATGTGTCCCCTCTTCTTCATGTCTCTCCTACATCAACATGTGTCCCCTCTTCCCCATGTCTCTTCTACATCAACATGTATCCCCTCTTCTTCATGTCTCTTCTACATCAACATGTGTCCCCTCTTCTTCATGTCTCTTCCACATCAACATGTGTCCCCTCTTCTTCATGTCTCTTCTACATCAACATGTGTCCCCTCTTCTTCATGTCTCTTCTACATCAACATGTGTCCCCTCTTCTTCATGTCTCTCTACATCAACATGTGTCCCCTCTTCTCCATGTCTCTTCTACATCAACATGTATCCCCTCTTCATCATGTCTCTTCTACATCAACATGTATCCCCTCTTCTTCATGTCTCTTCTACATCAACATGTGTCCCCTCTTCTTCATGTCTCTTCTACATCAACATGTGTCCCCTCTTCTTCATGTCTCTTCTACATCAACATGTGTCCCCTCTTCTCCATGTCTCTTCTACATCAACATGTGTCCCCTCTTCTTCATGTCTCTTCTACATCAACATGTGTCCCTCTTCTTCATGTCTCTTCTACATCAACATGTGTGCCCCTCTTCTTCATGTCTCTTCTACATCAACATGTGTCCCCTCTTCTTCATGTCTCTTCTACATCAACATGTGTCCCCTCTTCTTCATGTCTCTTCTACGCTGTTAATATATATGGAGAATAAAAGTGGTCCTGAAAACAGAGCCTTGAGGAACACCATTAGAAATGTTTAACCACTCAGAAGACAGCCCATCAAAGTGAACACATGGGACCTTTCAGAGAGGTAGTTCACAAACCACCCACTGCACGGCTGGACATGCCGACACTGAGCAGCTCTGCTTTAAGATGAGATGATCCACGGTGTCAAACGCTTTGGACAGGTCAACAAACAGAGCTGCTCAACTCTGCTTATTATCTCAGATACTCTCCACATCGTTCACACGTTCATTGTGGCAGTGATGGTGCTGCGCTGCTTTCTGAAGCCTGACTGATGCTTTAGACAGGTTGTCATGGTTACATAAAAACTCCTTTACCTGTTCACTCACTAAGCGTTCGAGCACCTTAGCCAGAAGTGACCACTTAGAGATTGGCCTATAATTATTTAAAATAGTTGCCTCCCCTCCTTTCAGTAAAGGCAAGACATAAGCAGACTTCCATACTTTTGGAATTGTGTTCGTGCTGAGGGAGAGGTTAGAAAGAGAAGTGAGAGGTGGAGCAATAAAGTCTGCAGCTATCTTTAAAAAGAAAGGTTCTACGTTGTCCGGGCCGGCCGGTTTCCTAGGACCTAGCTTAGATGAGGCTTCACGAACAATACCAACAGTTAAAGGAGTAAAACTGAAAGGGTTTTCCAGACCACGTTGTTCAGAGTCAAGGATTGGAGCGTTCACAGAAGCAGAAGTACAGTCAGTGACAGAATCAAACATAGTAGCCCTGTCTGATATAGAGCCAGATGCTGTGGTGAGGCACGGAGGTAGCTCATTACGGATATCACCAGCGGAAATCGATTTTATGGCTTTCCAAAATGTCCTAGGATTATTCAGGTTCTCTGTGGTAACCGACAAATAGTACTTTGATTTAGCACTTTTTATTTGGGATGTGAAGCTATTTCTTAGCTGCCTGAACGCAGCCACTCTACTGATCTCCTAGCCTTAGCCCAGGCCTTGTTTCTATCTATCTATTGATGAAGAGGAGGATGATAGGGGACCTGGGATGTACTGATGAAGAGGAGGATGATAGGGGACCTGGGATGTACTGATGAAGAGGAGGATGATAGGGGACCTGGGATGTACTGATGAAGAGGAGGATGATAGGGGACCTGGGATGTACTGATGAAGAGGAGGATGATAGGGGACCTGGGATGTACTGATGAAGAGGAGGATGATAGGGGACCTGGGATGTACTGATGAAGAGGAGGATGATAGGGGACCTGGGATGTACTGATGAAGAGGAGGATGATAGGGGACCTGGGATGTACTGATGAAGAGGAGGATGATAGGGGACCTGGGATGTACTGATGAAGAGGAGGATGATAGGGGACCTGGGATGTACTGATGAAGAGGAGGATGATAGGGGACCTGGGATGTATTGATGAAGAGGAGGATGATAGGGGACCTGGGATGTACTGATGAAGAGGAGGATGATAGGGGACCTGGGATGTACTGATGAAGAGGAGGATGATAGGGACCTGGGATGTAGTGATGAAGAGGAGGATGATAGGGGACCTGGGATGTAGTGATGAAGAGGAGGATGATAGGGACCTGGGATGTACTGATGAAGAGGAGGATGATAGGGGACCTGGGATGTACTGATGAAGAGGAGGATGATAGGGACCTGGGATGTACTGATGAAGAGGAGGATGATAGGGGACCTGGGATGTACTGATGAAGAGGAGGATGATAGGGGACCTGGGATGTACTGATGAAGAGGAGGATGATAGGGGACCTGGGATGTACTGATGAAGAGGAGGATGATAGGGACCTGGGATGTACTGATGAAGAGGAGGATGATAGGGGACCTGGGATGTACTGATGAAGAGGAGGATGATAGGGGACCTGGGATGTACTGATGAAGAGGAGGATGATAGGAGACCGGGATGGTTAATAGGAAAAACCTAAATATAGGACAAACGTTTCGGAGTTGGTTCGTTAACATGATCCATATGTATTTTTAAACACGTGCAGTGATGGAGTCATGTGGGTTCAGCCACACACACACACACACACACACACACACACACACACACACACGCTGAAGAGCTGGCGCTGTGATACTTGATCTCGTTAGAAGTCTTTAATTGATTCACCTCTCTCTCGATGATTGGTCCGTCTCCGTTGATTGAGTTGGCGTTGAGTTGGATCCACAGGTAGGTGGCGCCCACTGCCGTCAGCTGGGGGGGGGCGATGGGTACGGGGGGCTCTGAGGGTCAGACAGAACCAGGACCGGTTACACACACACACACACACACACACACACACACACACACACACACGCTGATCTCTTAACGAGGGAGGAAGGAGTTAACGAGTTAATTAATATTCGTAACCCTTCTGCGAATCACGGCAGACCTGGATTCAATTACCCAGAATCCCCGGTGGTGCTGCTCTATTTCCTCCTGACCCAATTCACACTCACACACACACACGTACACCCCACACACACACACACACACACACACCACACACACACACACACACACACACACACACACACACACACACACACACACACACACAACACACACACACACACACACACACACACACACAGTAAGTAGGATACGTGTGTAATGATGCGTGTTCATCAGGTAAAATGTTCAGGTTAATGCTCACATGTGTGTGTGTGTGTGTGTGTGTGTGTGTGTGTGTGTGTGTGTGTGTGTGTGTGTGTGTGTGTGTGTGTGTGTGTGTGTGTGTGTGTGTGTGTGTGTGTGTGTGTGTGAGTGACAGTTCAATCAGGGGTTTAGCCGCCAGGGATTGTGGGGTATGTGTCAGGTCATGACCGACAAACACCTCCTCACTTGTCTGTGTGTGTGTGTGTGTGTGTGTGTGTGTGTGTGTGTGTGTGTGTGTGAGTGTGTGTGTGATAGTGTGTGAGTGTGTGTGTGTGTGTGAGCAACACATTCTCACACACACACACACTCACACACTACACACACTCACGCACACACTCACACACACACACACATCACACACAACACGTCTCACTCCATCCCGTCACATTGACGACGGTCAGGGCCCCTCCCCGTCGCTATATTACGTACAGGGTACCCCTTTCCCGTCATTTTCTACGGACAGGGCGTCCCATGGACCTTCATTGCGGACACAGCGGACCCCTTGCCCGTCAGGCTTCTACGGGCAGGGCGTCCCATGGACCTTCATAATGCCTATTCTAAGGTTCATTTGGCCTTAAAATGCGTTTTGATGTCATTGTATGCGAGTAATGAGTTTTTATTTCTGATTATTTGTGCAGTACATGTACATGATGTTTAGTGTGCTAGTTATGACGAAGATTACCTTACGTCTGTGAGGAGAATACATGGGGCTCAGAGCCTCGTATTTTTAAAATCTTTTTTTCCTTCTAATTTGTTATTCTTTTCAAAATAACACACTGATATTTACTCACCAATAACACACAATCATCCTTGCTTTTATTTATTGGTTTAATTCCATAATCTCGGTCTTTTTTGGTGTCCGTCAGGAACTGAATTTCAAAATAAAAATAACCGGAAACAGACGTAGGCCTGTAAGGGACAGTTCGCCAAGGTTACAGCGTCAAACAGCTGTTTGAAATGGAACGAAACCACGCCAGACTATCCAAAACTGGAATGGAACGCCCCCCCGAAACTACACACTACACTATTGTGTTTCGCAAAATGTCCTCTGGGACGTCTCTACTGAACGTTTTCGTTTTCCCCACAATTAGAAGTTGCCAGTATTAAACACATTGGTGTTATCAAATGTAAAACATATAATTAATAATGGGTAAAAATCGCTGTCCATAATGCGCAGCATCAATATATAGCATTAATATACATGACAGCTCATTGATACTTTGTAATTCTACTCCACTACAATTCAGAGGTTAACCTGGTATTTTTACTCCACTGCATTTATTTGAGTTACTTTGCAGATTCTGATTAATGATGTGAAATATAAACAACCCTTAAATCAGACTTTAGTTACACCTGAGTAAAATTCAGGGAAGGTGATTGTCAAGTGCCAACAATCAGGAGAGATATTTGATAGTTGGTGCTTGAGAAGACTAAACATGTATCTGCAATTGACATGAATGGAAACAAGTAATAAAGTATATTCATTACTCGTTATTCTCTACTAATAGTTAATTAAAGACTGTATATTATGGCTATTTTGCACATCCCTTCAAGATTTCAAGATTTTCAAAGGTTTATTGACATATCATACACAACTTACGGTGTAGGTATGAAATGAATGAAGAAACTTGGGTCACAGGTCCCTCAACAGTGCATTACAAGACATCTATCAATATGTGTGTACCTCCACCATTAAACTGTCATATTCTGCACATTTCTTATTCTATCTACATACATAAGAGTATAATTAATGTGTATAATATCAGTTAAAATAAGTGCTTCAACATAGTTAACATTGCAGGAA
>CM070448.1:2088229-2093229 GCA_036324595.1 Champsocephalus gunnari | reverse complement strand
AAGAGTTCAGCTGGAAGTATCACCAGCGTACTGAAGCGAGTGTGTGTGTGTGTGTGTGTGTGTGTGTGTGTGTGTGTGTGTGTGTGTGTGTGTGTGTGTGTGTGTGTGTGTGTGTGTGTGTGTGTGTGTATGTGTGAAGGACATCACACAGATTGTTAAAATGGAATGTAACTTTTATTGTGGCAGTGGGTGTAGCAAAACAGGAAGCACAATGTTTACAGACCATAATACCCCTGTCAGGTCACCATGGTTACGCTGTTCACCCCCCCCCCTTATTCACCTTTAGACATATTTCATTAAAAACATTGATAACATTATTCAGTTTGAACTTAAAGTGTATTTATTGAAATATCATTTCAGATCTACGGGACACAAATAACCTGTGTGTGTGTGTGCGTGTGTGTGTGTGTGTGCACGTGTGTGTGCGTGTGTGTGCGTGTGTGGCGTGTGTGTGTGTGTGTGTGTGTGTGTGTGTGTGTGTGTGCACGTGTGTGTGCGTGTGTGTGCGCGTATGTGTGCGTGTGTGCGCGCGCGTGTGTGTGTGCGTGTGTGTGTGTGTGTGTGTGTGTGCACGTGTGTGTGCGTGTGTGTGTGCGTGTGTGTGCGTGTGTGTGTGCGTGTGTGTGCGTGTGTGTGTGTGTGTGTGCGTGTGTGTGTGTGTGTGTGTGTGTGTGTCAGCAGATCAATGGTCCTTGAGGGGGATCGATTAGCACAACAAGAGTGTAATCATCGCGAGACAATACACACTGATGAGGAGAGAGCAACACACACACACACACACACACACACACACACCGCCTGGTGTATTATAACCATATATATAAATATATGTAGATATACATAATCACAGGCTTTACTCGGCGCTGATGAACCCTCGTTTACAGAGTCGGGTGCTGCTTTATTCCTTCTTGAGTTTCCACAGACTGAGAGAATAATAAAACATCTTTCACACCTTCATTTCTTCTGTTTCTGGTTTTACTAAATTACTTTTCTTCAGCCTCCAAATATATTTGTTGTTGTTGTCTTTTTGCTGATTTTGTGATGTCACTATGTTCCGGAAGTAATCACATAAAATAAACTTTTATTTCATTTCTAACCCGAGCCCTCCGTCGCTCCACGAGACAGAACATAAAATGTGAGCGGTCCTCAAAGCTCACGTGGTTTCCACTTATTGTCCGACAGGTCCTGTGTGTGTGTGTGTGTGTGTGTGTGTGTGTGTGTGTGTGGTGTGTGTGTGTGTGTGTGTGGTGTGTGTGTGTGTGTGTGTGTGTGTGTGTGTGTGTGTGTGCCAGCTGTTTCCTTAGCAACAGAGGAATGTTCCAGAACAAACAGCCGGAGAGGTCGTACATGTGTGTGCGATTTAAGGAAACCAGGAACATTAAACACATCTGAAGAAATATTAAATAAAATCTGAGGAATAGACGTTTACTTTAATTGTGATTATTAGAAAACTCTATTTGATATATTTGACACCTTTATATATACAGTCTATAGACACGTATGAATAAACTAGTACATACATATTTAAAGATATTTAAATTTCCTGCTGGGATTATCTCCTACTATTAAACTCTTAAAGGTGCGGCACGTCATTCTGGAGAGACCGGCTCGAGTGGCTCGAATCTGAAAATACACAGCTGGAACAAATCGGCCACTTCCTCACAGAGCCCCTCCCCCACTTCCTCACAGAGCCCCGCCTCCACTTCCTCTCAGAGCCCCTCCCCCACTTCCTCACAGAGCCCCTCCCCCACTTCCTCACAGAGCCCCGCCCCCACTTCCTCACAGAGCCCCTCCCCACAGAGCCCCTCCCCCACTTCCTCACAGAGCCCCTCCCCCAACACACAGGAACGCGCACATGACCAATGAGGGCAGAGATCAGTGTGTGCCCCGATGGAAGGCTGACAGGCAGGTAGGCCGTCCAGTTACTTTATCCGGCTCAGATGATTGGTCGAGCTTTCGACAGCGCCACGGCTTCAAAGCACTTCAGATATTCATTGCTGTCGGGTCGTTCAGATCATCCCATGGAATATAACAACAAGTGTATCTGGAGCCGGTTTCTCAAACGTACCTACCCCGCCTTTAAGTATTATTTTATGCGGCTAATTAAATCAGAAAATGTAGGGAAACAACCTAAAAATATTTATTATAAAACAGAATATATCCGGATCCAAAAAAAAGTTGGAATTGCTTTTATAAATATTGTAATTGTATTGTGTACATGAGAGTAACACATGCGTCCCTTCCGGGTCAAAAGTACGGCTCCGCCCACTTTTGGGGGAAGCCAACGGCGTCATTTTAACGGCGGCGTTGTGCGTAGACGGCTCTGCTAAGACTGTTCCCTCGTTTAGGTTTCATGTTATGTGTTTCGATCGGTTCCTGTTTGATCTTGATAGTCTTGTCTTCCCTCACGCGTCTGAAGTACGTTTCAAACAGCTATTACATCATTTGAAAGCGACGATCAGGCTCCATATGGTTAAATATAGCAGTAGGCCAGGGGGGTCAAACTCAAGGCCCGGGGGCCAAATCCGGCCCGCGACTTCATTTTCTGTGGCCCCACAAGAGCTCTGAAAGAATACATTACATTTACAAAGCGCTTCTCCTGGTGCTCAAAGCGCTCACAAGCAAATATAATATGTTTATACGGTTAGTTACGATTTACAGAAGCACGTTGCCCATAAACTACATGTCCCACAATGCATCTCAAAATGTCACTTTTTTACCCCCCAGAATTTAACTTTTCTTTTTAAATCATTTTGTGACATTCTCACTGAAGAGACTTGCTTTCCCGAGACTTCTGCTCTCAGACGTAGTTAATGATGAAGTTATTTCCCTGTCAGATAATAATCCAATGCGGAGGCAACAATGTAATATAATGCATTATTTGATATCTATTAAATATGTATATATGTATTTCGATATAGTCTTAAAGTTACAACCGGCCCTTTGAGTGCAGCCATCATTCCTACGTGGCCCGTGGTGACATTGAGTTTGACCCCCCTGCAGTAGGCGATCGATGTCATACATGAGAGTCACATCTCACTTTGGCCCCGCCCACTTTTGGGGGAAACCAACGCTGTCATTTGAACGGCGGGCGAGCCTGAAGCCACGGAGCTCTTCTTAGTCCTTAGAGGAAGTTCAGAAACACTGAACTCTGGATTTGTTTGAATGTTTGAGGTCCAATAAACGACCCTGCAGCTCGTTGGCGTGACAACGCTATTATGTCCCGCCTCGCTCATGAACAGCTGGCGAAGTTACAGCCTCGCCTACTGGTTTTAATTTAACCATACATCGAGCCCGATCGTCGATGTCCAACGATTGGATGTCATTGTTCGTCACCGGGCTCTTTGAAGATCCACACACCCACGGTTTGAAAAACATTTAAAATTAACACAAATTAAAGTTAAATATTTTAGATGTATTTCTTCTTGTATGTATTTTTTATGTATTTTTAGTTGTTATCATTTTACGTGTTGGTGTTCCTTAATTTATTTATTACATTTTCCCCTTTTCTCGTATTTCTCTGTGTGTGTCGTGCGATGTGTGGCAGGAGCCGATCGCTGAATTATTATCTCGTTATTCGATAATCCCTCCGAGCCGAGAGACAAACAAACACGCGATCGTGTCTTTGCCTTCCTCTGCCTCGTTAACCTCGTCACCTGTCGGCCAATCACACGCCACCCCTGCAATCCCAAAACCAATCGCATCGCACACAGTTCACACACGCACACACGCACACACAAACACACACAGATGGCGGGGGGTAATTCTATTACCAGAGTTATATTGAAACGTGAGGAGAGGCAGCTGCAGCGCATTGAGAAGATTTACACAAATAACACACTCACACACTTCCTGCTGCTGTGTGTGTGTGTGTGTGTGTGTGTGTGTGTGTGTGTGTGTGTGTGTGTGTGTGTGTGTGTGTGTGTGTGTGTGTTTCCTGCAGTGATTCAGGATCAGACTGAAAGCACGTCGACACAAGCCAACAAACATGTTACAGTCAGAGTAGTTCCACACTTGTATAGAAATATATTGTATTTTATTGCAATACTGTGTGTGAAGCTAGTCTTTGCATCAGATAAACACGAGACTAAACTCATATTATTAAAATTACATTATTAGTAGAATTATATTCCTGTTTCGACTACGTTAGATCGAAAGAATTCACCACTCCTTCTGTAAATGATATTGAATCTGCAGCTGATGCTAACCAAGTTCAGTCTTTGTGCTTCAAGAATAACAGTGTTTCAGTTCAGTGAGCAAGCTTCTGAGCTAGGCTAACATGTTCCCTCTGTGTCTACTCTTTGTGCTAAGCTAGGCTAACATTTCACCTCTGATTCCAGTCGTTGTGCTATGCTAAGTATTTGCCTCCCCTTCAGGTTTCTCTGCTAAGCTAGGCAAAACATTTTCTGTTTCTTCCAGTTTTTGTGCTAAGCTAGGCTAACAGTTTCCCCTTACTTCCAGTCTTTGTGCTAAGCTAGGCTAACAGTTTCCCCTTACTTCCAGTCTTTGTGCTAAGCTAGGCTACAGTTTCCCCTTACTTCCAGTCTTTGTGCTAAGCTAGGCTACAGTTTCCCCCTACTTACAGTGTTCAAGCTAAGCTACAGTTTCCCTCTGCTTCCAGTCTTTGTGCTAAGCTAGGCTACAGTTTCCCCCTACTTACAGTCTTTGTCAAGCTAAGCTACAGTTTCCCTCTGCTTATAGTCTGTGTGCTAAGCTAGGCTACAGTTTCCCCCTACTTACAGTGTTCAAGCTAAGCTACAGTTTCCCTCTGCTTCCAGTCTTTGTGCTAAGCTAGGCTAACAGTGTCCCCTACTTACAGTCTTTGTGCAAGCTAGGCTACAGTTTCCCTCAGCTTCCAGTCTTTGTGCTAAGCTAGGCTACAGTTTCCCTCTGCTTATAGTCTGTGTGCTAAGCTAGGCTACAGTTTCCCCCCTACTTACAGTCTTCAAGCTAAGCTACAGTTTCCCTCAGCTTCCAGTCTTTGTGCTAAGCTAGGCTAA
>CM070448.1:2078229-2085729 GCA_036324595.1 Champsocephalus gunnari | reverse complement strand
CAGTAGAACCATCTAAAGAACCGCAGTAGAACCGTCTAAAGAACCGCAGTAGACCGTCTAAAGAACCGCAGTAGAACCATCTAAAGAACCGCAGTAGAACCATCTAAAGAACCACAGTAGAACCGTCTAAAGAACCGCAGTAGAACCATCTAAAGAACCGCAGTAGAACCATCTAAAGAACCGCAGTGGAACCAGCTGTGTGGGTAAGGATCAGCAGTAGAACCATCCCTTTGTTGGTGAAGAACCGCAGTGGAACCGGCTGCAGTAACAAACTGCTAACAAGTCACTAAGTCGGAGAAACAAATCAGGAAAATATACGGCGTCCACAGCCTGTGTGTGTGTGTGTGTGTGTGTGTGTGTGTGTGTGTGTGTGTGTGTGTGTGTGTGTGTGTGTGTGTGGCAGTAAAGGGTATTAGAGGAGATTACTGTTGTTCACACTGACAGCAGAGAGAGCAGTGCTCCATGGTTCAGATTAGATTGAACTTGTACCATTTATAAGAACATTAAATGGAGCCTGCAATCACTGTTCAATCGATGCCGCTGTGTGTGTGTGTGTGTGTGTGTGTGTGTGTGTGTGTGTGTGTGTGTGTCTGCAGTATTAAACCAGGAGAGTTACAGCAGCTGTATCGAGTGTATCCGCTCAGACTCCTGTTCCTCAGAGAGAGAACACACGCAGGAAGCATCCTCAATGCAGAACCTCCATTTCAAAAGAGGCTGGTTCAAATAAATGCAGATCTGCAGTTAAAACATGGGCGTAGGAAGCATCCTCAATGTGGGCGTAGGAAGCATCCTCAATGCGTAGGAAGCATCCTCAATGTGGGCGTAGGAAGCATCCTCAATGTGGGCGTAGGAAGCATCCTCAATGTGGGCGTAGGAAGCATCCTCAATGTGGGCGTAGGAAGCATCCTCAATGTGGGCGCAGGAAGCATCCTCAATGGGCGTAGGAAGCATCCTCAATGTGGGCGTAGGAAGCATCCTCAATGCGTAGGAAGCATCCTCAATGTGGGCGTAGGAAGCATCCTCAATGTGGGCGCAGGAAGCATCCTCAATGTGGGCGTAGGAAGCATCCTCAATGTGGGCGTAGGAAGCATCCTCAATGTGGGCGTAGGAAGCATCCTCAATGTGGGCGTAGGAAGCATCCTCAATGTGGGCGTAGGAAGCATCCTCAATGTGGGCGTAGGAAGCATCCTCAATGCGTAGGAAGCATCCTCAATGTGGGCGTAGGAAGCATCCTCAATGCGTAGGAAGCATCCTCAATGTGGGCGTAGGAAGCATCCTCAATGCGTAGGAAGCATCCTCAATGTGGGCGTAGGAAGCATCCTCAATGTGGGCGTAGGAAGCATCCTCAATGTGGGCGTAGGAAGCATCCTCAATGCGTAGGAAGCATCCTCAATGCGTAGGAAGCATCCTCAATGTGGGCGTAGGAAGCATCCTCAATGCGTAGGAAGCATCCTCAATGTGGGCGAGAAGCATCCTCAATGCGTAGGAAGCATCCTCAATGTGGGCGTAGGAAGCATCCTCAATGTGGGCGCAGGAAGCATCCTCAATGTGGGCGTAGGAAGCATCCTCAATGTGGGCGTAGGAAGCATCCTCAATGTGGGCGCAGGAAGCATCCTCAATGTGGGCGTAGGAAGCATCCTCAATGTGGGCGTAGGAAGCATCCTCAATGTGGGCGTAGGAAGCATCCTCAATGTGGGCGTAGGAAGCATCCTCAATGTGGCGCAGGAAGCATCCTCAATGTGGGCGTAGGAAGCATCCTCAATGTGGGCGCAGGAAGCATCCTCAATGTGGGCGTAGGAAGCATCCTCAATGTGGGCGTAGGAAGCATCCTCAATGTGGGCGTAGGAAGCATCCTCAATGTGGGCGTAGGAAGCATCCTCAATGTGGGCGTAGGAAGCATCCTCAATGTGGGCGTAGGAAGCATCCTCAATGTGGGCGCAGGAAGCATCCTCAATGTGGGCGTAGGAAGCATCCTCAATGTGGGCGTAGGAAGCATCCTCAATGTGGGCGCAGGAAGCATCCTCAATGTGGGCGTAGGAAGCATCCTCAATGCGTAGGAAGCATCCTCAATGTGGGCGTAGGAAGCATCCTCAATGTGGGCGTAGGAAGCATCCTCAATGTGGGCGTAGGAAGCATCCTCAATGTGGGCGTAGGAAGCATCCTCAATGTGGGCGTAGGAAGCATCCTCAATGTGGGCGTAGGAAGCATCCTCAATGTGGGCGTAGGAAGCATCCTCAATGTGGGCGCAGGAAGCATCCTCAATGTGGGCGCAGGAAGCATCCTCAATGTGGGCGTAGGAAGCATCCTCAATGTGGGCGAGGAAGCATCCTCAATGTGGGCGCAGGAAGCATCCTCAATGTGGGCGTAGGAAGCATCCTCAATGTGGGCGCAGGAAGCATCCTCAATGTGGGCGCAGGAAGCATCCTCAATGTGGGCGTAGGAAGCATCCTCAATGTGGGCGTAGGAAGCATCCTCAATGGGCGTAGGAAGCATCCTCAATGTGGGCGTAGGAAGCATCCTCAATGCGTAGGAAGCATCCTCAATGTGGGCGTAGGAAGCATCCTCAATGCGTAGGAAGCATCCTCAATGTGGGCGTAGGAAGCATCCTCAATGCGTAGGAAGCATCCTCAATGTGGGCGTAGGAAGCATCCTCAATGTGGCGTGGAGCAGCGTAGGAAGCATCCTCAATGTGGGCGTAGGAAGCATCCTCAATGTGGGCGCAGGAAGCATCCTCAATGTGGGCGTAGGAAGCATCCTCAATGTGGGCGCAGGAAGCATCCTCAATGTGGGCGTAGGAAGCATCCTCAATGTGGGCGTAGGAAGCATCCTCAATGTGGGCGTAGGAAGCATCTCAATGTGGGCGAGGAAGCATCCTCAATGTGGGCGTAGGAAGCATCCTCAATGTGGGCGTAGGAAGCATCCTCAATGTGGGCGTAGGAAGCATCCTCAATGTGGGCGTAGGAAGCATCCTCAATGTGGGCGTAGGAAGCATCCTCAATGTGGGCGTAGGAAGCATCCTCAATGTGGGCGTAGGAAGCATCCTCAATGTGGGCGTAGGAAGCATCCTCAATGTGGGCGTAGGAAGCATCCTCAATGTGGGCGTAGGAAGCATCCTCAATGTGGGCGTAGGAAGCATCCTCAATGTGGGCGCAGGAAGCATCCTCAATGTGGGCGTAGGAAGCATCCTCAATGGGCGTAGGAAGCATCCTCAATGTGGGCGTAGGAAGCATCCTCAATGTGGGCGTAGGAAGCATCCTCAATGTGGGCGTAGGAAGCATCCTCAATGTGGGCATAGGAAGCATCCTCAATGTGGGCGTAGGAAGCATCCTCAATGTGGGCGTAGGAAGCATCGTCAATGTGGGCGTAGGAAGCATCGTCAATGTGGGCGTAGGAAGCATCGTCAATGTGGGCGCAGGAAGCATCCTCAATGTGGGCGTAGGAAGCATCCTCAATGTGGGCGTAGGAAGCATCGTCAATGTGGGCGTAGGAAGCATCGTCAATGTGGGCGTAGGAAGCATCGTCAATGTGGGCGTAGGAAGCATCGTCAATGTGGGCGCAGGAAGCATCCTCAATGTGGGGGTAGGAAGCATCGTCAATGTGGGGTAGAAGCATCGTCAATGTGGGCGTAGGAAGCATCCTCAATGTGGGCGTAGGAAGCATCCTCAATGTGGGCGTAGGGAGCATCCTCAATGTGGGCGTAGGAAGTATCCTCAATGTGGGCGTAGGAAGCATCCTCAATGTGGGCGTAGGAAGCATCCTCAATGTGGGCGCAGGAAGCATCCTCAATGTGGCGTAGGAAGCATCCTCAATGTGGGCGTAGGAGGCATCCTCAATGTGGGCGTAGGAAGCATCCTCAATGTGGGCGTAGGAAGCATCCTCAATGTGGGCGTAGGAAGCATCCTCAATGTGGGCGTAGGAAGCATCCTCAATGTGGGCGCAGGAAGCATCCTCAATGTGGGCGCAGGAAGCATCCTCAATGTGGGCGCAGGAAGCATCCTCAATGTGGGCGTAGGAAGCATCCTCAATGTGGGCGTAGGAAGCATCCTCAATGTGGGCGTAGCAAGCATCCTCAATGTGGGCGTAGGAAGCATCCTCAATGTGGGTGTAGGAAGCATCCTCAATGTGGGCTTAGGAAGCATCCTCAATCCACGGCTCATGTGCACGGCTCTGAGAATCTGCCTTGGGACAAAGCAGCAGTGAAAACATGCAGGGGCGGTTCTAGGGGCGGCCAGGGGGGGGCCAGTGCCCCTAACACTGACCTCTGAGCCCCCTGTGGCCCCCCCTAACAATGAAAAAAAAATTAATTTTTTTTTAAATGTATATTTTCTGGTACTCAGGATTGTGTTGCTGTAATGTGAGATTGTGCAGACACCCGTATGTAAAGTAGAGATGTAACTGCTCATTGCCTTTATTTTTATATAACTATGGTGTGAGTGCAAACATTGCACTATAACTTAAGCTGAAGCTAACAGTAAAAACTATAAGATATATCTGAATAAATGAGTGTACTGAAACAAATACCAATAACTGGATTGCATTGTTTCCTGATGCGCAATTACTTCATACTGTCTAGTTCTCTTTTTCGTCCTGCATTTATTGGGCCCCCCTCAGAATATAACTGGCCCCCCAGTCAGATTGGTCTAGAACCGCCACTGAAAACATGGTACGGAGTTTAATGGATTTGGGCATTCTCTCAATAAGCAAGTGGAATGGATTTGATATGAAGCTCTGACACGGCGCTCTGCAGAGAGGCGAGGGGAGAGACCGATTCAAAACTAATCATTTTAAAAGGTGGGGGGGACTTGTCCCACCCTCATATAATGGTTGCGACGCCCATAAAGTCATCAACATATATTTATTATAATAACTGGATTAAAATATCCAGAAATGTTTTATGAATGTCTAAAATATCTGGGAAATATATTTAAAAAAATGTGTGAAATACGTCTAAAATACAGGAGAGGAAATATCTGAGAAATATGTTACTTTTTAAAAAATAGAAGAAATGCTAAGCTAGGCTAAGAGTTTCCCTCTGCTTCCAGTCTTGGTGCTAAGCTAGGCTAACAATAAATTAAAAAAAATTAAAAATAAATTGCTGAAAAACTCTAAGAAAAATAAATATATATAAATAAATATATATTTAAGTAAGAAATGTGAAATACCATAATTTTAAATACTGGAGCTGAACTCTACTGCTGTTGTTAACTCTCAGAAACGCTCAGTATGAATGTGCTTCAGTGACAACACACACACACACACACATGCGCACACACACACACACACGCGCACACACACACACACACACACACACACACACACACACACACACACACAGGGTCATTTAGATTTAATGCCCTGCCTCAACCTGCTCACGGCTCCACATATCAGTCGCGAGACGATCGAAGAGGTGTGTGTGTGTGTGTGTGTGTGTGTGTGTGTGTGTGTGTGTGTGTGTGTGTGTGTGTGTGTGTGTGTGTGTGTGGTGTGTGTGTCCATTGGGAAAGGAGCTGATTGCCTGGATTGGCTGCAATTAGTCACACACACCTCCTCCTTTATTGAAGAGAAAGGAGGAGGTGACAAAGTATACACTTCTACTACACTCACCCCTCCTCTTCCTCCTCTTCCTCGCTTGGTTTCACTCTTCCTCATCCTCTCTTTCTTCCTCATCCTCTCCCTCTCTTTCTTCCTCATCCTCTCCCTCTCTTTCTTCCTCATCCTCTCCCTCTCTTTCTTCCTCATCCTCTTCCTCTTATCGGTTTCCTCTCCCTTTCACTCTCCCTCTCTCTCATCACATTGGACAGTAAGCACTTCCTCTTCATCCTCTCCTCTTCCTCCTCCTCTTCCTCTCTTCATCCATCACATTGAACAGTAACCACCTGCTCTTCTTCCTCTTATCTTCCTCCCTCCTCTCTCCCCCCTCCCACATCCATCTCAGTAACAGGACAGTAGCCCCTCCCCCCTCTGTGTCCTCGCTCAGCCTGTCTCTCACCTGATTGGCTCTGTGATTTAAGAGCGCTGCGTTCTCATTCGTCCTCACACACACACACACACACACACACACACACTCACACACACACACACACACACACACACACACACACACTCACACACACACACAGTGGTGCCTTCAGTGTCTATAACTCAGAGTAGCAGGTCAATAGTAGATAACAGAAGCTGCAGCCTTTCTCTCGTGATGCATTCAGGTACACAGACAATGAGGTGATGCATTCAGGTACACACAGACACTGAGGCGATGCATTCAGGTACACACAGACAATGAGGTGATGCATTCAGGTACACACAGACAATGAGGCGATGCATTCAGGGACACAGACAATGAGGCGATGCATTCAGGTACACACAGACAATGAGGCGATGCATTCAGGTACACACAACACTGAAACGATGCATTCAGGGACAAACTTCTGCAAACATTCCAACTTTTTGTAAATAATGCAAGTTTCTTTATAGTTTGTTGCCCCCTATCTCGTGCCTTTCTTCCCCAAATATCTCACATTTTCACTTCAGTTTCTGCAGTTTTGAAAAGGTGTATCTGTGTTACCTGCAGGGATCCAGGGGCTGCTGCTCGGCCGCTCTCTGGTGTCTCCTTCTTCCCAGTCGAAGTCGTCCTCTTTGGACTGAACCAGAGGACAGTCTGGACCGGACACACAGGCTGGAAGACAGACGGGCAGACGGACAGGTTTAGAGACAGACCGATGCACTTGTACTTCATTCATGGGAGATGTCGTTTTTTCTCGAAAGCCTTTGCAAAACATTCCCTAAAAGTTATTTGGATAAAATGAACACACATGAACTCAAATCTGCCTTACAACCTGAAGCAATGCATTGTGGGAGTACACCTGTAGAACACACCTGCGATTTAAGATATTTCGGACATGTTGATCTTTTGTGAGCAGATCTTTAAAAAACGGTTGTCGTAAAGTAAACGACCAATCAGAACTCTCCAGCGCTGCAAGCCCCGCCCCCAAAAGTCCACATCTGTTAGAAACCCTGCAGGACAGGGACTGTTAGAGGGTCAAATAATACGTTGAATCTGAATTTAGACGCTGCAGAAGTGACTTAAAAACCTCTTTAAACGTTGGTAGATATATGTTTAATGTCCTTATGGTGGAAACCTGTGATATATATGTCGTCTGTTGCACGACATTTTTCGCAAAAAAACGGACGATTGATCTCATTTTAAACCCAGGAGGAGTAACCGAGCGGCTTCCTGTCGTCAGAGGGACCTGCCTCGTGGTGTCACATGACCTCTGACCTTCATTTAGTATGTCCTGTTGTCGAGCAGCTTGTAAACGTATAATGTTCCTGAGAGTGAGGCACACACACACTCACACACACACACACACACACACACACCCTCCCCCTGAGACTTGTAAGACTTGTAAATCCCTGCACACACACCACACACACACACACACACCACACACACACACACCACACAAGCTGCATGTGTGTGTAAAAATATTTTACGACATCGAG
>CM070448.1:2073229-2075729 GCA_036324595.1 Champsocephalus gunnari | reverse complement strand
CTTATGTCTCTGAGTCCTTGTGTCTTTGTCTATTTGTCCCGAGTGGTGTCCTTATGTCTCTGAGTCCTTGTGTCTTTGTCTGTGCTTATTCTCTTTCGAGTCTTTCAGTCTCCTTGTCTCTCCGGGTCTTTGTCTCTATCTGTCTGTCAGTCTTTGTCTCCTTGTCTCCAAGTGTCTGAGTTGTTATATCTGTGAGTATATTTTCTAGGTCTTCCAGGTCTTTGTCTCCATGTCCATGAGTTTCTGAGTCTTTATCTCTTAGCATGTGTCTCTGTAGGCGCGTTCACACCGGAGTACTTTCCCACTTTAGTTCCGATATAGTTCTGAAATCTGCGTTCACACCAAAAAGAGCCGGAACTAGAAATTAGTTCATGAGAACTTTTTCACCTCCTTCTCCGTCCCGCTAGAGAGCAGGGGACTTTCGTGGGAGAAAAAGGTTCCTATGTCTGATTGGCTGGGCGGATTGCAAACCACGCCCCGTGAAACTCCCCAAAAATTGTTTAGAAGCCGCCATTTTATTATCCTCGCATTAGCATTATTAGCATTAGCATTATTAGCATTAGCATTATTAGCATTATTAGCATTATTAGCATTATTAGCATTAGCATTATTAGCATTAGCCCAGCGCAGAAACGCAGAGAGACTAACTTATGGCAACACAAAAGAAAACATGGGAGCGGTGGAGATGAGGAGGGGGCAAAGGCTTCACACCGGACTACTTTTCCCCTGAGGGCAGATTTCGCTAATGAGCCGCTGACGTCACTTCTTCTTCTTCTGCTTTGGGTTTACTGGCAGGCCGCAACCCACTTCACGGCGTATACTGCCGCCCGGAGTCCCCGGCCGGAAGTCCCCGGAGTCGGGGAAGGCTTCAGTTCCCTGCTGGAAGCCTTCAGAGTAAATCGCCAGACCGCCGACACCTCCTCATCTCCACCTTTTGTGTTGCCATAAGTTAGTCTCTCTGCGTTTCTGCGCTGGGCTAATGCTAATGCTAATAATGCTAATGCTAATAATGCTAATGCTAATAATGCTAATGCGAGGATAATACAATGGCGGCTTCAAAAAGCTTTTCAGAGTTTGACGGGGCGTGGTTTGCGATCCGCCCATCCAATCAGAAATTGGTACTTGTTTGGTACCACCTCTCAGCGGGGACTGAAAAAAGGTTCCCGGCACCAAGTACTCTTTCTGGTGTGAACGCGCCATCGGGGGACTAACGGCACTGAAGGGGGAAGTGCTTGGTGTGAACGCGCCTGATGTCTCCAAGTCTCCTCTTCTGTCTCTTTACGTCATCCATGTCTCTCTGGTTTTGTGTCTTTATGTCTCCTTGTCTTTGTCTATCTGTCTCTGAGTCTCCGAGGTGTTGCAGTGTCTACATTAGAGTCCATAGGGATCTGATGACATTTATACACACACACACACACACACACACACACACACCCACACCCCCAGACACACACACACACACACACACACATACTCAGCTGGCAGCCTCTTCTTCTCTGAAGTATTTGAGGCTGAAAGGAACCATCTGGTCCTTATTAGGAAATCACTCGTCTCTTCTTCTGTGGTTTTTCTCTGAATGCTTCCTGTCTCTCTGAAGCTGAACTCTGCGTTAACGCCTCGTTCAAACTCTCTCGTGTTCACCCTACTAGCACTGTGTTCACCCTCTGTCTGAAACCAGAGCTGCTCTGATTGGTTAGCTGGTCGGCTCTGTTGTGATTGGTCGACCAGCTTAGCGATGACCCGCCCCCTTCGCCTACAATGTGTTTGAGTGCTAGCCAATAGGAGCGCGAGTGTTCCATAGTGATGTCACTACGTGTAATGCTATATTTTACCGTCTTTTTTTATGTTTTTTGTCTTATTATAGTTTTCTATCTGTGTTTTGAATTTCTGTTTTACTTTTATGTCTGCACCATGGCACCAAGTCAAAGTCCTCGCACGTGTGAACCCGATTCTGAGGTCCTGGACCTTTGTGATTGTAGCCTCTGCAGACCATTGACATGCACTAAAACCTAAAGAACACGCGTAGATAGTACGATGTGCTCGACGCGCTGCCGGATGCCAGAGGACTGCATGTCTCGATAATAGACCGAAGGTTATAAACTGAGGAAACCATATTCCATGTACGTGTCCTG
This sequence comes from Champsocephalus gunnari, assembly GCA_036324595.1. Lineage (NCBI taxonomy): Eukaryota > Metazoa > Chordata > Actinopteri > Perciformes > Channichthyidae > Champsocephalus > Champsocephalus gunnari. The sequence continues at coordinate 2,073,597 of CM070448.1, read as the reverse complement.
ATCTGATGATAAAACCCTCCCCTCCCCCCTGGATCTCCCCCTTTATCTCCCCCTCACACAGACTCCTGTTGTTGGGAATCAGCAGCGCTGGGAGAGCTGCTGAATGTTAACTAACTGAAGCTGACCTGGGAATAAATAGTGACGGAGGAACACGGAGACACATGAAGGAGACGAGAGCAGAAACAAGCACGACTTCCCTCGGACCGCGGAGGAAACACTTAACTGTCCCACGTTAGGAAGTGCACTTAAACGCAACATAAAGGGAAAGGGTTACGTGAGATTTAAGGACATCTCCCTGCTTTCGTTTACTCTCAAATGTCTCCGTGGACGATGAAGGAAAGGAGGCTTTATTTACAGGCTGTCAACAG
>CM070448.1:2063229-2065729 GCA_036324595.1 Champsocephalus gunnari | reverse complement strand
GGACATTGTAAAAAAAGGGCGCCCAACGCGTGAAAATCTGGAGCTGAATCAAGTTGCTAAAGGCTATGTTCGCTATTTCCAGGCAAGCAACTGGGAAAGATAGCCGAGTATTACGGGCTCAGTTAGTCACAAAAGGCTCTCCTGCTGGGAGTGCTTGCTTTTTGGGACCGAAAAGGGGGCATGGAATTGGAAAGGCTACGACAATCTGAGCTGTTTAACCAAGGCTGCACAAAAACACCAAAACACAGCAGGGCATCTTAAGTGAGGACCATGGGTGAGTGAGACTACTTTTTATTTGCTGGTTAATGGTTATGCATCTCGTTGAGCTGGTCGCATTTTGTTTCCACACACTTTTTGATGAATGGTTCGTTAATGTGTGTCTTGAGTGTAGTACGCGTTGTTGTGCATTTAAATCTGACAGCAGCGGCTGCTGCTGCGGCGTGCGCGTTTGTGTCTACAGAAGGTCCAGTTGTGATAGACACGCTTCGCCACTGCTACAAAGAGACTCAAAATGACTACAAGAGACACTAAAGGACTACAAAGAGACACTAAAAGACTATAAAGACACACAAAATGACTACACAATAGAGGACTACAAAGACACTCAACATTACTACAAAGAGAGATTTAAAAACAGCCAAAGTGGGAGCAAGTCTGATCAGCATTACACTTCATAAAAGCTAATGATGCTAATGAGGCTAACGTCAAAGTAAACAGTTGTAATGTTCAAAGTAGTGACTGTAGTCGTTGCATTAACATATAAAACACTGAGGTGAGAAGAAAAGGGCGCAAAGTTACCAAAAACTCACTATCGTCATAATAAAGAATCTGATGAACCAAAACAGGGTTTTATAACTAATTGCATGGTTTTAAATACAGTTAACATGTTCTGCTACGAGTGTAAGTAGTCTGTCTAAATCAACCATCGTTTTAGAAACAATCTAAACAATCTTTAAATATTATAATTATTTTGTGGCGTCCCTCAGGGCTGCGTGATCGGTCCTCATTATTTCCTATTTAATCTATTTTCAATGTAATCCTCTGCTATGATTAACTTGTAATACTGATATCAGACAGACAGGTATGTAAATGAGAGTGGGCTTTAATTAAAAAAATGAAAATGATCCAGGGTCAACAGATGGGCTTCTTCAAACCACACACACACACACACACACTGCAGGGTTTATAAGAAAGAGATTAAGACGTATCATAAAGTATGTCAGATTAAGAAGGAGGGGTTCAAATAAAGATTTAATCTGACTTCACAGATGGATTTGTGCTGAGAGGTGAATATTATGGGATGTATTTAGATTAACAGATTGGTATTATAAAATGAATCATTGCAGCTCAATCTTAACATTTTGACAGCTGTCTCAAATAATCAAATCTTTTTCATTGTATTAGTATTATATTTATCTTTTTAAACTGAGCATTTTTTTTATCCTCAAAAAGTAGTGACATTTCTTAAATTATCACGACTTTTTTCAAAAGAAATTCTTTTTTATATGACATTTTTCTCCTAAATTCTTGTGGTGTTTCTTGATATGTTCAGATATATTATTTGAGATCTTATTTAGTTGTTGACTACTCAATTTGGTGTTATGATTTTCAACATTTTAGAACAAATACTGACTTATTTATAGTTGGAGAAGAAGGGGAGTAAGTGAAGGACCTTTTCTGTCCTGCTGAGTCATCATAAATCAGTGTGTGTGTGTGTGTGTGTGTGTGTGTGTGTGTGTGTGTTGGCTGCAGATCAATAGACACTTCTCAGATGTCCCTGAAAGTCTCTAAATCTTGTTCTACTTCTCGACATCTTTTGTTACAAACTCGTGTCCCGACACACCTCTCTGATATCGATTCACAATCACCTATACGAGAAAACATGTGAGAAAAATATCTTTTATAACAATAGAGACAGGAGAGGACTCTTTAAAGTAGAGACACTACATACTGATATACACCTGAACATCAGCAGGAGAGGACTCTTTAAAGTAGAGACACTACATACTGATATACACCTGAACATCAGCAGGAGAGGACTCTTTAAAGTAGAGACACTACATACTGATATACACCTGAACATCAGCAGGAGAGGACTCTTTAAAGTAGAGACACTACATACTGATATACACCTGAACATCAGCAGGAGAGGACTCTTTAAAGTAGAGACACTACATACTGATATACACCTGAACATCAGCAGGAGAGGACTCTTTAAAGTAGAGACACTACATACTGATATACACCTGAACATCAGCAGGAGAGGACTCTTTAAAGTAGAGACACTACGTACTGATATACACCTGAACATCAGCAGGAGAGGACTCTTTAAAGTAGAGACTCTACATACTGATATACACCTGAACATCAGCAGGAGAGGACTCTTTAAAGTAGAGACACTACATACTGATATACACCTGAACATTAGCAGGAGAGGACTCTTTAAAGTAGAGACACTACATACTGATATACACCTGAACATCAGCAGGAGAGGACTCTT
>CM070448.1:2035729-2058229 GCA_036324595.1 Champsocephalus gunnari | reverse complement strand
GTGACGTGAAGTCATGTGACCGTGCTGTAGTTCCTTTATAGCCCAACATTAGCCGCCTTTAGCTTAGCGATGGTGACGTGAAGTCATGTGTCCGTGCTGTAGTTCCTTTATAGCCCAACATTAGCCACCTTTAGCTTAGCGGTGGTGACGTGAAGTCATGTGACCGTGCTGTAGTTCCTTTATAGCCCAACATTAGCCACCTTTAGCTTAGCGGTGGTGACGTGAAGTCATGTGTCCGTGCTGTAGTTCCTTTATAGCCCAACATTAGCCACCTTTAGCTTAGCGGTGGTGACGTGAAGTCATGTGACCGTGCTGTAGTTCCTTTATAGCCCAACATTAGCCACCTTTAGCTTAGCGGTGGTGACGTGAAGTCATGTGACCGTGCTGTAGTTCCTTCATAGCCCAACATTAGCCTCCTTTAGCTTCTTAGCGCTGTACTTTAGCTTAGCGCTGTACTTTAGCTTAGCGCTGTACTTTAGCAGCGTAAATTAGATGGGATTTGAAGCCAAAAGGCGCAACATTTGGCTTCAAAGCCGTGGTCTACAAACGTCCACTCTTACACACAGTCTATAGTCCATATTCTATTCTAAAACTACATGAGACTTTAAACGCCTCATTGTTTCTCATTCAGGTAAATGTGACCTGGAGGCATTAAGGTGTGGTGAGTTCAGGAACCAGGGGAGATGTGCATTTTAGAGTTCATATCAGCCTCTCAGAGACACAAATCCTGCTCATCTCATCGCACACGTTAAACAAAAGGAGTCTTAATCCGGACGCCCTAATCCCCGCTGGGTTTGCAGACGTCTGAAGGCGGCACGCTTAATCCCAGAGGCCACAGGGCCCCCCCCACAAACACACACTCTCACACACACACACACACACACCAAAAAGATCCTTTCACTGACGGCATTAATCCCACCCAAACGTCCACAGACACACAGAGGAAGTCCTGCGTCTCCGAGAGGGAACACGGGGACCTTCTCCTTCTGGGGCGGAGGATAATTCCCGCTCTGATGTGGATTTGTGCGGAGATTAAAGCCGGCAAAGATTTATGCATTTTTTAAATGTCTGGAATACAAACGGGGAGCATGGACGCTGCAGCGGGAGGTGAAGGGGGGAGACTCAGATTAACGTCATGGTTTATTCATTTCAGTGTAAACACGTGGAAGACGAGGAGGTCACGGCTTCAGGTTTATTATCTTCCTTAAGAGGCACATTCATATTTAGAGTAAGAGGTGGAAGGGGCCTGGATTTATCACAATGGAGGAAGGAGAGCAGGGAGTCAGTAAACACCACAGAAGAAGAACCTAAGAAGTATATGTTCTTAGCTGTAGTACAAAAAGAATATATGAGTACTTCTCACATCCCTGCTAAACACCAGATCTGAGTATCTTCAGTTTCACTTTTATAATTAACCCAAATGTATAAATAAATACACACACACACACACACACACACACACATCTATAGGTAAATATAGCATATATATATTTAGATTTTCAAGCTGGTAGACATGCTTTCACTTTGCCTTCCTTCTCAATTCTTTTTTTACACCCTTCCTGAAACACGATCTCACACACACACACACAATCTCTCACACACACACACACACACACGATCTCTCACACACACACACACACACAGTCAGAGTAACCTTTAGTAGCGATAGTGTTCTCAGCAGTGTGTGGTCACATTGAATCTGTCAGCTCATGGTGTGTGTGTGTGTGTGTGTGTGTGTGTGTGTGTGTGTGTGTGTGTGTGTGTGTGTGGGAGGTGTGTGTGTGTGTGTGTGTGTGTGTGTGTGTGGTGTGTGTGTGTGTGTGTGGTGTGTGTGTGTGTGTGTGTGTGTGTGTCGCAGCTAAATTGGCTTAAGGAGCAGAGTCATATGATCGCCGTCGCACAGCTTTCTGATCCGTGACTTTGGAAAAACTGCAGATAAAATAAAATAAATAAATGAAAACCTGCTGACTAGAAACAACAAGCACCTGAAATGTGAAGCGGGTTCAAAGTGTGTGAGCGAGGTGAGCTGGAGACTAAATAGAACCAATGGTGTTTCCCTGCAACACATCCATTCTGTGCATTTTGAAGTCGGTGCGTCGATCTGCTGAAACCCTGCTCCACGTTTAACGACCGAGAGAAGCGAGATGTTCCCTCTGTCTCTCTGTGGAGCGGGCCGTGGGTAGGAATCAGGAGCACACTGGGTAACATGAGGAAAGAACAGTTTCCTCTGTCTCTCTGTGGAGGGGCCGTGGGTAGGAATCAGGAGAACACTGGGTAACATGAGGAGAAAACAGTTCCCTCTGTCTCTCTGTGGAGGGGCCGTGGGTAGGAATCAGGAGAACACTGGGTAACATGAGGAGAAAACAGTTTCCTCTGTCTCTCTGTGGAGGGGCCGTGGGTAGGAATCAGGAGAACACTGGGTAACATGAGGAGAAAACAGTTCCCTCTGTCTCTCTGTGGAGGGGCCGTGGGTAGGAATCAGGAGAACACTGGGTAACATGAGGAAAGAACAGTTTCCTCACAACGACGCAGGAAACAGAAACCACTGATTTTCACACTTTGAGCTTGAACGCATCACGGAGGAAAACGAGGAGAAGAAGTTTGAAGAAGAAGAAACAAGAAAATAAAGACAGGAAGTCTCAGAGGTTTGAAGAGAGATAATTAACTCACTGAGGACCCTCAACATACACACACACACACTCACACACACACTCACACTCACACACACACACACACACACACACAGAGTCAGGTGTGTGTGTGTATGTGTGTGTAATCTGTGAGCTTCATTAAAACCCTGACGAGACAGAACAAAGAGCTGACTGCACCTGAACACACACACACACACATACACAGTAGCAAACACACACACACACACTCAGGAGGAAAAGGTAAAGTCCTGAATCAGCGACAGTCCTGACCTGGACACACCAGGTCATCAGGGAGTGTGTGTGTGTGTGTGCGTGTGTGTGTGTGTGTGTGTGTGTGTGTGTGTGTGTGTGTGTGTGTGTGTGTGTGTGTGTGTGTGTGTGTGTGTGTGTGTGTGTGTGTGTGTGTGCTGAGTTAACAGCATTGCTCTAATTACAGACGCCTCTCTCTCTCTCTGGTCAATTTTAGTGTTTCCTTCATCCTGCTGATAACATGTTTTAACGAGACACAAAACTACAGAGACACAAAACTATAAAGAGACAAAACTACAAAGAGACACAAAACTATAAAGAGACACAAAACTACAAAGAGACAAAACTACAGAGACACAAAACTACAAAGAGACAAAACTACAGAGAGACAAAACTACACAGAAACAAAACTACAAAGAGACAAAACTACACAGACACAAAACTACAATGAGACAAAACTACAGAGACACAAAACTACAAAGAGACAAAACTACAGAGACACAAAACTACAAAGAAACAAAACTACAGAGACACAAAAGTATAAAGAGACACAAAACTATAAAGACACAAAACTACAAAGAGACACAAACCTATAAAGAGACAAAACTACAGAGACACAAAACTATAAACAGACACAAAACTACAAAGAGACACAAAACTATAAACAGACACAAAACTATAAAGAGACAAAACTACAAAGAGACACAAAACTATAAAGAGACAAAACTACAGAGACACAAAACTATAAAGAGACAAAACTGTAAAGAGACACAAAACTATAAAGAGACAAAACTACAAAGAAACACAAAACTATAAAGAGACACAAAACTACAAAGAGACAAAACTATAAAGAGACAAAACTACAAAGAGACACAAAACTACAAAGAGACAAAACTACAGAGACACAAAACTACAAAGAGAAAAACTACAAAGACACAAAACTACAAAGAGACACACAACTATAAAGAGACAAAACTACAAAGAGACAAAAAACTACAAAGAGACACAAAACTACAAAGAGACAAAACTACAGAGACACAACTATAAACAGACACAAAACTATAAAGAGACAAAACTACAGAGACACAAAACTATAAACAGACACAAAACTATAATGAGACACACAACTACAAAGAGACAAAACTACAGAGACACAAATCTATAAACAGACACAAAACTATAAAGAGACAAAACTACAAAGAGACACAAAACTACAAAGAGACAAAACTACAAAGAGACACAAAACTATAAAGAAACAAAACTATAAAGAGACACAAAACTACAAAGAGACAAAACTACAGAGAGACACAAAACTATAAAGAGACAAAACTACAAGAGACACAAAACTATAAAGAGACACAACTACAGAGACACAAATCTATAAACAGACACACAACTATAAAGAGACAACACTACAAAGAGACAAAACTACAAAGAGACAAACTATAAAGAGACAAAACTACAAAGAGACACAAAACTACAAACAGACACAAAACTATAAAGAGACAAAACTACAAAGAGACACAAAACTATAAAGAGACAAAACTACAGAGACACAAATCTATAAACAGACACAAAACTATAAAGAGACAACACTACAAAGAGACAAAACTACAAAGAGACACAAAACTATAAAGAGACAAAACTACAAAGAGACAAAACTATAAAGAGAAAAAACTACAAAGAGACACAAAACTATAAAGAGACAACACTACAAAGAGACAAAACTACAAAGAGACACAAAACTACAAAGAGACAAAACTACAAAGAGACACAAAACTATAAAGAGACACAAAACTATAAAGACACAACTATAAAGAGACACAAAACTACAAAGAGACAAAAACTACAGAGACACAAAACTACAAAGAGACACAAAACTATAAAGAGAAAAAACTACAAAGAGACAAAACTACAAAGAGATACACAACTATAAATAGACAAAACTACAAAGACACAAAACTACAAAGAGACACAAAACTACAAAGAGACAAAATTACACGGAATGAACACAAAGAGACTCAAAGACAACAAAACTAAAAACTCCATCACTGAGATTATCAGGGCATGGCGGCCATCTTGGACCCAGGCCCTGAGAGTTTAATTTCATTCTCTGCTGCTTCACACACACACACACACACACACACACACACACACACACACACACACACACACACACACACACACACACACACACACACACACACACACACACACACACACACACACACACACACACACACACCCTCCATATGTGCAGCAGAGAGGGACAAACAGGAGGGGGAATCAAACGCACCCCGAGGCAGAGACCCTTGAAGTCCCGTCTGGATGTTTAGAGAAAACAAGTCAAAGGAGGAATAAAGAGGTTATAGTTTTAAAAAATCTGATTATTTCAAGAAAAGAAGGCGATAAATAAACTGAAAAGCTTGAAAGGGAGTTTGAATTGCACATGGAGTCTCTCTTACACACACACACACACACACACACACACACACACACACACATACACACACACAGATACACATAGATACACATGCAAACACACACACACACATCGATACACACACACATACATATACACATAGATACACATGCATACACACACACACACACACACACACACACACACACACACATCGATACACACACACACACACACACACACACATACACACATAGATACACACACAGACACACACACACATAGATACACATGCAGACACATACACACACACACACAGACACACACAGATACACATGCATACACACACACACACACACACACACACACACACACACACACACACACACACACATAGATACACATACATACCCACACACACACACACACACACACACACATAGATACACATGCATACACACACATACATACACACACATACACACACACACACACATAGATACACACACACACACACACACTCAGTAAACAAACTCCTAATGAGCTTCTTTAATTGCTTTTGTTGCTAATTGGTTTACATGAAGATCAGCCGCTGCAGAGTCTCTGGAGACACTGTGTGTTATATGGAATGCAGTCACATCGGGTTAACATCAATCAAACACAACGTACGTGATAAGGGGCGGGACATCTCTAAGCTGGTTGACCAATCACAACAGAGCTCACCAGCTAACCAATCAGAGCAGACTGGGCTCTGGTTTCAGACAGAGGGTGAAAAGAGGTGCTGCAGCACAGACAATATGAGACACTACAGAGAGGACTCTTTAAAGTACAGACACTACACACTGATATACACCTGAACATCAGCAGGAGAGGACTCTTTAAAGTACAGACACTACATACTGATATACACCTGAACATCAGCAGGAGAGGACTCTTTAAAGTAGAGACACTACATACTGATATACACCTGAACATCAGCAGGAGAGGACTCTTTAAAGTAGAGACACTACACACTGATATACACCTGAACATCAGCAGGAGAGGACTCTTTAAAGTAGAGACACTACATACTGATATACACCTGAACATCAGCAGGAGAGGACTCTTTAAAGTAGAGACACTACATACTGATATACACCTGAACATCAGCTGGAGAGGACTCTTTAAAGTAGAGACACTACATACTGATATACACCTGAACATCAGCAGGAGAGGACTCTTTAAAGTAGAGACACTACATACTGATATACACCTGCACATCAGCAGGAGAGGACTCTTTAAAGTAGAGACACTACATACTGATATACACCTGAACATCAGCAGGAGAGGACTCTTTAAAGTAGAGTCACTACATACTGACATACACCTGAACATCAGCAGGAGAGGACTCTTTAAAGTAGAGACACTACATACTGATATACACCTGAACACCAGCAGGAGAGGACTCTTTAAAGTAGAGACACTACATACTGATATACACCTGAACATCAGCAGGAGAGGACTCTTTAAAGTAGAGACACTACATACTGATATACACCCGAACATCAGCAGGAGAGGACTCTTTAAAGTAGAGACACTACATACTGATATACACCTGCACATCAGCAGGAGAGGACTCTTTAAAGTAGAGACACTACATACTGATATACACCTGAACATCAGCAGGAGAGGACTCTTTAAAGTAGAGTCACTACATACTGACATACACCTGAACATCAGCAGGAGAGGACTCTTTAAAGTAGAGACACTACATACTGATATACACCTGAACACCAGCAGGAGAGGACTCTTTAAAGTAGAGACACTACATACTGATATACACCTGAACATCAGCAGGAGAGGACTCTTTAAAGTAGAGACACTACATACTGATATACACCTGAACATCAGCAGGAGAGGACTCTTTAAAGTAGAGACACTACATACTGATATACACCTGAACATCAGCAGGAGAGGACTCTTTAAAGTAGAGACACTACATACTGATATACACCCGAACATCAGCAGGAGAGGACTCTTTAAAGTAGAGACACTACATACTGATATACACCTGAACATCAGCAGGAGAGGACTCTTTAAAGTAGAGACACTACATACTGATATACACCTGAACACCAGCAGGAGAGGACTCTTTAAAGTAGAGACACTACATACTGATATACACCTGAACACCAGCAGGAGAGGACTCTTTAAAGTAGAGGCACTACATACTGATATACACCTGAACACCAGCAGGAGAGGACTCTTTAAAGTAGAGACACTACATACTGATATACACCTGAACACCAGCAGGAGAGGACTCTTTAAAGTACACATTATGATGCGTTCAGGTTCTTTTTTTGTAAAAATCTGTATTGGTTGAAGGTAAATTACAACATTGTCGTGATGCGTTCAAATCCAGTGGGACATTTGAATGAATCCAGGTGTTTTAAAGAGGTCATTATGAAACCAGTATGCTGACACTATTTAAAGAGTCTTAGGGTTGTTACCGTGGCATTGCGTCTTTAAAGAGGCTGTCTTAATTACTAAATGTCTTACGTCCCTAAATAACTATGTTTGACTAAATCTATTATAGTTGGGAGATCTGACCGAACCCTCTCAGCGACGCGCGGTCACTGATCTGAATTCCCCGATTGAACCAGCAGAGAGGAGGACACGGGGAAACCTCATCTCCTCCACATTTAAAAGAAGATTGCATTGTCAGTTTTTCCAGTATATGAATCATATCATGAAATAGAGGCCGCATTCAACACACTGCCTCTAAACGTTAAAGGCGGGGTAGGTGAGTTTGAGAAACCGGCTCGAGATTGTTGTTATATTCCATGGAATGCTCTGAACGTCCGATAGCAATGAATATCTGAAGTGCTTTGACAACAAATCCATAAAAACATCATCTCCGGAAGCCGTGGCGCTGTGACAAGCTCGACCAATCATCTGAGCCGGCTGAAGTAGCTGGATGGCCGACCTGCCTGTCAGCCCTCCCTCGGGGCACAGACTCATCTCGTGCCCTCATTAGGCGCATTCACACTACGGTACTTTTCCCACAAAGGTTCATGCGAGGTTCATGATCGCGTTCACACCAACAAGTCCCTTTGAGAAAAGAGCTATAGTCTGATTGGCTGGCGGATTGCAAACCACGCCCCGTAACACTCCCAAAGAGTTTTGTGAAGCCGCCATTTTGTTATCCTCGCATTAGCATTATTAGCATTAGCATTAGCATTAGCCCAGCGCAGAAACGCAGAGAGACTAACTTATGGCAACACAAAATAAAACATGGGAGCGGTGGAGATGAGGAGGTGTCGGCGTTCTGGCGATTTACTCGAAGGCTTCAGTAGAAGCTGCTGGGACTCCCAGCAGCTGCTACTGAAGCCTTCCCCAACTCCGGGGACTTCCGGCCGGGGACTTTGGGCGGCAGTATACGCCGTGAAGTGGGTTGCGGCCTGCCAGTAAACCCAAAGCAGAAGAAGACGAAGTGACGTCAGAGGCTTCATTTGCCTCATCCTCCCCCAGGGACTTTTTCCGGTGTGAACGCGATCTGTACTTAGTTCATGAGAACTAAAGAGTTCTGATGAACCTTTGTGGGAAAAGTGCCGCAGTGTGAACGCGCCTAATATGCGCGTTCGTGTGTTGGGGGAGGGGCTCTGTGAGAAGTTGCAGATGTTTTCCGGCTGTGTATTTTCAAACTCTCGCGCACTCGAGCTGCTTTCTCCATAACTACCCCACCTTAAAGCACCTCTTCTATCGTGCATTCACCAATATCCCCGTGCACGTGAAGAACGGCTGCCCAAGCTGTCTGATGTGCACAGGCCACTCTGGATCCTAACATTAGAACACGTGCGCCCCAGTGTCTCCGCGTGTTGAGTCAGTATGATGTGAAGGAGCCTCTAAAGAGTGCGGTGCATCAGAAGACATTCAGAGGTGATTTAGAATCAGAGAGCATTTGGTAATCCCCGCTGATCTGCAGAGGGCTCCTCTCCGCGCGAGCCGCTGTCACGCAGCTGCGGAAACTCAATCACCGGCCAATCACCACGCAGCAATCTGGGTTCGAGAAACTACAGAAACATTCTGAACCAAACGCAACTCACGCGCTGCAGTCACGAGACACAGAGAACACTACCATCGATCCTACAACTATCAACTGGTTGTCCTGATGCTGCAGCTCTGACACGCGCACACACACACACACACATACACGCACACACACACATATACACACACGCACACATACACACACACACACATATACACGCACACATATACACACACGCACACATACACACACACACATATACACGCACACACACATATACACGCACACATATACACACACACACATATACACACACATACACACGCACACACATATATACACGCACACACATATACACACCCACACACATATACACGCACACACACGCATACATATATACACACACACGCACATATACACACATACACACTCACACACACACACAAATACATACACGTACACACATACAGACACACACACACCCATACACACGCACATACACACACACGCACACATACACGCACACATTGCTGGTTGCAATATATGTATTTCTTTGCAGTCCTTATTGTCAGTCTTCATTCATGTTTTAGTCTTTATTTATTCGTCATTTATATTTATTTGCAGGACTTTTCAATTAACTGTTTTTTCATCATCAATATGTGTCGGAGTGTGTATTTGTTTGTGTTTATTTGTTGTGTTTGTTTGTGTATTTAAATGCAGTTATAGGATTCCTCTACTGGACTTGTTGTCAATTACATGTCGGTATTTCTGTACTGATTTCCCTTCAGACGCAGTTCCATTTCATCATTTGATTTATTGCCAGTGTTTATGAATGCATTAATGTATTTACAGTCAGTGCATAATAATGTATTTATTTTTATATTTTATTATTTATCCATCAACTCTTTCCTCTTTCCTCCCAGCTTCTGCTTCAAACATGTCGAAGTGTTTTCTACCCGAGGTCAGCGGAAAAACATCGAGATGGAGAAAGGGAGGAGATTTTCCGGATGGAAACTTGGAAACTGAAACTCTCCCATGTTTTCTCCCCCCGTCTCTCTCTCTTTCTCCCCCACTCTCTTTACTATCTTACCTTTGAAGGTGTCTGCCCGCGCGCCCGTTAGTCCGCTCAGGGAAATCAGCGCGAGGAGCAAAGTTAGTGCGCGCTCCATGTTGGAGAGAAACTACAGAAACTCCACTTCTTCTGCTTCTGTAGTTCCTCTGTCCCTCTGTCTGTCCTCCACTCTTCTTCTCCTGCTGTAGTTCCTCTATGTCTCTGTCTGTCCACTTCTTCTTCTCTTGCTGTAGTTCCTCTGTGTTCTGCTTATTCTGTAGTTCCTTCCACTTCTTCTTCTGCGCTGCGGTTTCTCTGATTCTTCTCCTGCTGTTTCTTTTAGGCTACTTCTTCTTCTTCTGTTTCTTCTCCTTCTGTAGTTTCTCTGCTGTTAAACTCCACTTCTCGTTCTTCTTCTCCTGTTGTAGTTCCTCTGTAGTTTCCTGTCTGCAGAGAGACAGACAGACAGGCTCCGGTATTTCTCTCCGGTTTCTCCTCCGTGTCTCAGACCGGAGACTGACTCCGTTTACCGAGCAGCCTCTGACGTCACAGGGGAGAGGGAGAGAGGGAGAGGGAGAGAGAGAGAGAGAGAGAGAGAGAGAGACGGAGAAAGCACTTTATTTGACCGATATTTAAATTATTGTTGTGACTTTTCTGTATTTCTATTCTAATGAACCACTTTTAAATGTGTTGTATTATAATAGATGACACTCACTTTATTTTAAATATTTAAAATATGAACATGTACTTTTATTTCTTTTTATCTTTCAATATTAGCGTTTATTTTGTATTATTATTTTAGATTAAATCCTTTATTATATGAACATTAAATTGTATATGTTTTAATGTATTATTTATTTGGGGAGAAAAGTTCTGTATTTTTATTCTTAATCAACTAATTGAGCTTACATTTTTATTTTTATTATATTTGTAATGTTCACTGGATGTTACGTAATTTAATAATTCATATTTTAAACAATTCCTCCGCACAGATGTTGCTCTGACGGTGAGTCAGAGGGGCCATGCTGCCCCCTGCCGGCCGCTCTCAGTACTGCGCCTTTAAAACTCAAATATCAGATTTCATTTCTAAATTCTGCTCATTCCTCAGCTGTGCTGCATAGCTCACTGTTTAATCAGCAACAGGGAGTTAACCTGCTTCTACACTCACTATTCCCACTGGGAAAACTCATTTTAATCCAAGATATATCTAAATGAATTAGGTTTTTCTTAAAGAAATGTAAAAAAATGTACGTCTTGTGTTGAAAATATGCAAAAGAGTAATTATGTAATGACATTCTTGACTCACAAATAGACCATTTAAACTCCTGAATGTGTTTGTGTATATTTGAGAGCGTTATTATTCCTGTTCTCTCTACAGAACGGCCCTGCAGATTTTCCACATAATGACTTTTTTGTCTCGAAATAGAGTGAATAAAAGCAGCTTTGTGTTTCCAGTGAAACAAAGTGCGTCATTCTGTTGCTCTCTGCTGCCCCCTGGCGGACAGACGGGGGCACTGCAGGAGCAATAATAATATAATACAGTCATTAAACTAATGAACTACAATAATACAAATATATGAATCATTCTAAAAATAAGGACAACATATTTAAACCATAATAATATATTTACATACGTCTAAATAATAATCTAAATAAATACCGATATCATAAATATTAAAACAATTAAAAATAATTAACTACAATAATACAAACACAAATATATTATAATTAAAATACAAAATCCAATAATAAAAATAGTCGCATCCATACAGCACATCGCACAACACATGAAGACAACTAGTCTTTCACAATAATTTAATTTTCATTTGTTAGTCCGATTTATAAACAGTGACGAGGAGCTCTCTCAGCAGGTAAGCCTTCACTAATACAACTCTTAGTTTTATTTATTTAAAATTAAACTGTAGCTTCTTATGAAGAGATTTAACTTCCACCAAAACACCTGATGATGTTCAGGTGTGTATCAGTGTGTAGTGTCTCTACTTTAAAGAGTCCTCTCCTCTGATGTTCAGGTGTATATCAGTATGTAGTGTCTCTACTTTAAAGAGTCCTCTCCTGCTGATGTTCAGGTGTATATCAGTATGTAGTGTCTCTACTTTAAAGAGTCCTCTCCTGCTGATGTTCAGGTGTATATCAGTATGTAGTGTCTCTACTTTAAAGAGTCCTCTCCTGCTGATGTTCAGGTGTATATCAGTATGTAGTGTCTCTACTTTAAAGAGTCCTCTCCTGCTGATGTTCAGGTGTATATCAGTATGTAGTGTCTCTACTTTAAAGAGTCCTCTCCTGCTGATGTTCAGGTGTATATCAGTATGTAGTGTCTCTACTTTAAAGAGTCCTCTCCTGCTGATGTTCAGGTGTATATCAGTATGTAGTGTCTCTACTTTAAAGAGTCCTCTCCTGCTGATGTTCAGGTGTATATCAGTATGTAGTGTCTCTACTTTAAAGAGTCCTCTCCTGCTGATGTTCAGGTGTATATCAGTATGTAGTGTCTCTACTTTAAAGAGTCCTCTCCTGCTGATGTTCAGGTGTATATCAGTATGTAGTGTCTCTACTTTAAAGAGTCCTCTCCTGCTGATGTTCAGGTGTATATCAGTATGTAGTGTCTCTACTTTAAAGAGTCCTCTCCTGCTGATGTTCAGGTGTATATCAGTATGTAGTGTCTCTACTTTAAAGAGTCCTCTCCTGCTGATGTTCAGGTGTATATCAGTATGTAGTGTCTCTACTTTAAAGAGTCCTCTCCTGCTGATGTTCAGGTGTATATCAGTATGTAGTGTCTCTACTTTAAAGAGTCCTCTCCTGCTGATGTTCAGGTGTATATCAGTATGTAGTGTCTCTACTTTAAAGAGTCCTCTCCTGCTGATGTTCAGGTGTATATCAGTATGTAGTGTCTCTACTTTAAAGAGTCCTCTCCTGCTGATGTTCAGGTGTATATCAGTATGTAGTGTCTCTACTTTAAAGAGTCCTCTCCTGCTGATGTTCAGGTGTATATCAGTATGTAGTGTCTCTACTTTAAAGAGTCCTCTCCTGCTGATGTTCAGGTGTATATCAGTATGTAGTGTCTCTACTTTAAAGAGTCCTCTCCTGCTGATGTTCAGGTGTATATCAGTATGTAGTGTCTCTACTTTAAAGAGTCCTCTCCTGCTGATGTTCAGGTGTATATCAGTATGTAGTGTCTCTACTTTAAAGAGTCCTCTCCTGCTGATGTTCAGGTGTATATCAGTATGTAGTGTCTCTACTTTAAAGAGTCCTCTCCTGCTGATGTTCAGGTGTATATCAGTATGTAGTGTCTCTACTTTAAAGAGTCCTCTCCTGCTGATGTTCAGGTGTATATCAGTATGTAGTGTCTCTACTTTAAAGAGTCCTCTCCTGCTGATGTTCAGGTGTATATCAGTATGTAGTGTCTCTACTTTAAAGAGTCCTCTCCTGCTGATGTCAGGTGTATATCAGTATGTAGTGTCTCTACTTTAAAGAGTCCTCTCCTGCTGATGTTCAGGTGTATATCAGTATGTAGTGTCTCTACTTTAAAGAGTCCTCTCCTGCTGATGTTCAGGTGTATATCAGTGTGTAGTATCAGGTCAGGTGTATTTCTGACATTAAGACAATTATTTTTTGTATAACAAGATTTCTGAAGTGTTTAATATGCAAATGAGCCCCCCTCTAAGCCCCGCCCCTCTAGGTGCTCCTCAGGTAGCTGAACAGGCTGCTCAGCCCCGCCTCCAGCACCTCCTTCACTGGTTTGATCAGAGGGTTGTGAACAATATGAAGTCCTTTGTCCAGAGGGTGACACGCCAACCTCTCCAACCGACACAGCTGGTGCAGCTCCTGGAAACAAACATGGCCGCCTTCTTCATCACCTTCCTCATCATCAACAGGATCTCGTTATATCTTAATTATGAAAAGATGGAGTTACCTGAGGGACGTCTTTAATGTCGTTAAAGTCCAGATTCAGCAGCTCCAGCCTGGAGAATACAACCAATGAACAGGTGAGATGAAGATACCTGAGTGCTACCTGTACAGGTGTGTGGTGCTACCCAGGGCCGGCCCTGACCAATTTGCCGCCCTAGGCAAGATTTTAGCTGGCGCCCCCCCCCCAAAATGCAGACACTCACTATGATTTGCTCGTGCACGGTTGTGGCTGACCACCAACACAGAAAGATATGGACACAAGATGTGGCAATGTATTTAGTTTCCTATCCATTTGAACATGATTTAAGTGGGGGGGGGACCTCACCTCCTCTAGGGGGGACCTCACCTCCTCTAGGGGGGTCCTCACCTCCTCTAGGGGGGGTCCTAACCTCCTCTAGGGGGGACCTCACCTCCTCTAGGGGGGTCCTCACCTCCTCTAGGGGGGTCCTAACCTCCTCTAGGGGGGTCCTCACCTCCTCTAGGGGGGGACCTCGCCTCCTCTAGGGGGGTACCTCACCTCCTCTAGGGGGGGTCCTAACCTCCTCTAGGGGGGACCTCACCTCCTCTAGGGGGGACCTCACCTCCTCTAGGGGGGTCCTCACCTCCTCTAGGGGGGGTCCTAACCTCCTCTAGGGGGGACCTCACCTCCTCTAGGGGGGTCCTAACCTCCTCTAGGGGGGGACCTCACCTCCTCTAGAGGGGGTCCTCACCTCCTCTAGGGGGGTCCTAACCTCCTCTAGGGGGGTCCTAACCTCCTCTAGGGGGGTCCTGGGGGCATGCATCCCCCGGGAAGACTTTTTTTTTAATATTGAAGTGAAAGCATCCATCTGGTGCACTTTGAGAGCAGCGTTAGAGATCTATGGATCCTCTCTCAGCACCAGATGAAACAGAACTGTCAGCAGATTTTCTTTTTCTTTATGGATATTTTACAAATCACTCTCCTTTCAAACTGGATTCTTGTTTATTAATAACTACTTGTTTGTACTGTCAGTATTTTATACCTGTTGTTCACCTGATCTCTTGTTGTTGTATAACTGTAATGATCACATGGAGGCGTGCCTTCACCTCTCTGAGCTGAGGTCATCAGAGCCGCTCAGTCTGTCAGGAGAGAGCTCTCTGAAGCCCCTCCCCCCCCGCGGCCGCTCACACAGTCAATTCCAATGTTAATGAAAGCACACAGAAGCTGTGCACGTTTTTTGGGAGTTTGATTTATTTTAAATGAACACAAATACAAAATAAAACCTATAATGCACACTAACACCATTATTTCAACAAAAGAACAATTTCACATAAACCTCGGTTTTTACTGGGGCTGGGGGTTCAGCTTGATTTGAGGGGGGGGGTGCCAGAGTTTATGGGCGCTGTACGCAATATATGCGTAGTTCTGTTAGTATAAGATAATAAGATGTACTTTGTTGATCCAACATCGGGAAAATGTGAAAAATATATATATATTTTTTTTTAATTTCCGGCGCCCCCCTATGGGTTGATGCGCCCTTAGCATTCGCCTATACTGCCTATGCCGAGGGCCGGCCCTGGTGTTACCTGTACAGGTGCGTGGTGTTACCTGTACAGGTGTAGTTAGTTACCTCGTGAGGTTTAAGTACCCGGTGAGGTGGAGTTAACCTGGAGTAAGTTACCTGAGGTAGAGTTACCTGGGACGCTGCTACCTGTACAGGTGGAGTTACCTGGTAGGGTACTGGTAGCTCAGGTGTAGTTACCTGTGAGTTTGGAGTTACCTGCACAGGTGTAGTTAGCTGTTGGAGTTACCTGGTGAGCTGGAGGTATTCAAGGTGGTGTCACCCTGAGATCGGGTCACCTGTGTGCTACCTGCACAGGTGTGTGGTGTTACCTGCACAGGTGTAGTTAGTTACCTGCACAGGTGTAGTTAGTTACCTGCACAGGTGTAGTTAGTTACCTGTACAGGTGTAGTTAGTTACCTGTACAGGTGTAGTTAGTTACCTGTACAGGTGTAGTTAGTTACCTGTACAGGTGTAGTTAGTTACCTGTACAGGTGTAGTTAGTTACCTGTACAGGTGTAGTTAGTTACCTGCACAGGTGTAGTTAGTTACCTGCACAGGTGTAGTTAGTTACCTGTACAGGTGTAGTTAGTTACCTGCACAGGTGTAGTTAGTTACCTGGTGAGCTGGAGGTAGCTGGTGGTGTGGTTATACCTGAGGTGTAGTTACATGTGCAGGTGGTGTAGTTACCTTTGTTTAAGCTGTACAGGTGGGCACAGTGTAGTTACATGTGCAGGTGGTGCAGTCACCTGGTGAGGCAGCAGAGGGCTTTGGGCAGGGAGTGGAGGTCGTTGCCCTCGACGATGAGGATCTTCAGCTCCGTCAGAGACTGGAGTTTCTCCGCCAGGTTCTCCAGACGGTTCCCGGCCAGGTGGAGGAACACCTGGATGAGGACAGGTGGAGGAGGTGAAGCTACAACCAGGTGTGTACAGGTGTGTACAGGTGTGTACAGGTGTATACAGGTGTGTACAGGTGTGTGCAGGTGTGTGCAGGTGTGTACAGGTGTGTAGTGTACAGGTGTGTACAGGTGTAGTGTACATGTGTATACAGGTGTGTACAGGTGTTACAGGTGTGTACATGTGTATACAGGTGTGTACAGGTGTATACAGGTGTGTACAGGTGTATACAGGTGTATACTGGTGTGTACAGGTGTGTACAGGTGTATACAGGTGTGTACAGGAGTTTACAGGTGTGTACAGGTGTATACAGGTGTGTACAGGTGTGTACAGGTGTGTACAGGTGTATACTGGTGTGTACAGGTGTGTACAGGAGTTTACAGGTGTGTACAGGTGTGTACAGGTGTGTACAGGTGTGTGTACAGGTGTATACAGGTGTATACTGGTGTATACAGGTGTATACAGGTGTGTACAGGTGTGTACAGGTGTGTACAGGTGTTTACAGGTGTGTACAGGTGTATACAGGTGTGTACAGGTGTATACTGGTGTGTACAGGTGTGTACAGGTGTATACAGGTGTGTACAGGTGTATACAGGTGTGTGCAGGTGTTTACAGGTGTGTACAGGTGTGTACAGGCGTGTACAGGCGTATACAGGTGTATACAGGTGTATACAGGTGTGTACAGGTGTGTGCAGGTGTGTACAGGTGTGTACAGGTATGTACAGGTGTGTACAGGAGTTTACCAGAGCCTTCATGCTGTACACGGCCTCCGGCAGCTGTAACATCTGGTTCTGACTCAGGTTCAGCTTCCTGAGTCGGGTCAGACTGCAGAGAGACGCCGGCAGAGAGGAGAGCTGGTTGTTGGCCAGACTCAGGACCTGAGGGCAGGAAGTGTTTTCTGCACTGTTTATATTTAATATCAGTAGTATTCCTGCAGTAGTATTCCTGCAGTAGTACCAGTAGTATTTCCAGCAGTGTTTTAGTACCAGTAGTATTTACAGTAGTATTTTCTGCACTGTTTATATTAGTACCAGTAGTATTTACAGTAGTATTCCTGCAGTATTTACAGTAGTATTTCCTGTAGTACCAGTAGTATTCCTGCAGTAGTACCAGTAGTATTTCTTGCAGTGTTTACAGTAGTACTAGTAGTATTTCCTGTAGTACCAGTAGTATTTCCTGTAGTACCAGTAGTATTTCCTGTAGTACCAGTAGTATTTCCCGTAGTACCAGTAGTATTTCCTGTAGTACCAGTAGTATTTCCCGTAGTACCAGTAGTATTTCCCGTAGTACCAGTAGTATTTCCAGTAGTACCAGTAGTATTTCTTGCAGTGTTTACAGTAGTACTAGTAGTATTTCCTGTAGTACCAGTAGTATTTCCTGTAGTACCAGTAGTATTTCCCGTAGTACCAGTAGTATTTCCCGTAGTACCAGTAGTATTTCCCGTAGTACCAGTAGTATTTCCCGTAGTACCAGTAGTATTTCCAGTAGTACCAGTAGTATTTCCAGTAGTACCAGTAGTATTACCTGTAGTACCAGTAGTATTTCCTGTAGTACCAGTAGTATTTCCCGTAGTACCAGTAGTATTTCCTGTAGTACCAGTAGTATTTCCTGTAGTACCAGTAGTATTTCCTGTAGTACCAGTAGTATTTCCCGTAGTACCAGTAGTATTTCCCGTAGTACCAGTAGTATTTCCCGTAGTACAGTAGTATTTCAGTAGTACCAGTAGTATTTCCAGTAGTACCAGTAGTATTTCCAGTAGTACCAGTAGTATTTCCTGTAGTACCAGTAGTATTTCCCGTAGTACCAGTAGTATTTCCCGTAGTACCAGTAGTATTTCCAGTAGTACCAGTAGTATTTCCCGTAGTACCAGTAGTATTTCCCGTAGTACCAGTAGTATTTCCTGTAGTACCAGTAGTATTTCCTGTAGTACCAGTAGTATTCCTGCAGTAGTACCAGTAGTATTTCCAGTAGTACCAGTAGTATTTCCCGTAGTACCAGTAGTATTTCCAGTAGTACCAGTAGTATTACCTGTAGTACCGTAGTATTTCCCGTAGTACCAGTAGTATTTCCCGTAGTACCAGTAGTATTCCCGTAGTACCAGTAGTATTACCTCCAGCTGGGTGCAGGATCCCAGCTCTTCAGGGACCTCCGTCAGGCGGTTTCTGTAGGCGAATAAAACCCTGAGTTTCTTCAGCTCTCCGATCTCTGGAGGCAGACTGCTCAGCTGAAAACAACAGGTTTAATATCAGAGTGAAAGTAACAGAGTACTTCTACATTGTAGTACTTCTACTGGTACTGAAGTACAATATGTGAGAACTTCAGCAGGAGATACGTACAAAGACTCAAACTGAACGTCTCCGTCAGGCTGTCGTTCTTTATTAAGCTCCAGCACACTAACGAAGACGTGTAAACTGATATTCTTTCACCTCTCATTACGGAGTCTTTACAGGTGCCGTCTGCCCCGGTAAAGACTCCGTAATGAGCAAGGCAGCCCCCCCCCCAATAACAGCTGCTGGCTCTGGATAAATAAAGATTATAATCCCCCATAATCCTCCAGGATCCAGTTTCTGTCCCTCCGTCCTCCACCAACCTTCAGAACCAGTGAGAAACACACGGGACAAATCTCAATAGTGTGTGTGTGTGTGTGTGTGTGTGTGTGTGTGTGTGGCCTAGCATTACCTTCCTTGTGGAGACCTAAATCTGTTTACACAGTCACGTGTGGGGACTCGCCTCCCTTATGGGGACATAATGGAGGTCCCCATAAGGGGGATCATTAATTTTAGGGTGAAGGTTTAGGGTTATGATAAGTCTCCAGAAAATGCATGTAAGTCCCCTGAAGTGATGTATATGGTAGTGTGTGTGTGTGTGTGGTGTGTGTGTGTGTGTGGTGTGTGGTGTGTGTGTGTGTGTGTGTGTGTGTGTGTGTGTGTGTGTGGGTGTACCTGGTTCCCCCACAGGTTGAGCACCTCCAGGTTTCTGAGCTGGGCGAGCGGAGCAGGAAGTGACTTCAGAGAATTCAGAGAGAGGTTCAACTTCTGCAGCTCCAACAACTCCCACAATTCACCTGGAGGTTCCTATGGCAACACATACTGTTATAAACTACAATAACAACGCTTATATCTAGTATTACTATTATACAGAGTTTCAGGCGTGGTCCCTGAAGGCAGCATCTCTCTGGTCCACCACCTCCGCTAAGCTAAAGGCGGCTAATGTTGGGCTATAAAGGAACTACAGCACGGTCACATGACTTCACGTCACCACCGCTAAGCTAAAGGAGGCTAACGTTGGGCTATAAAGGAACTACAGCACGGTCACATGACTTCACGTCACCACCACTAAGCACGGTCACATGACTTCACGTCACCACCGCTAAGCTAAAGGAGGCTAATGTTGGGCTATAAAGGAACTACAGCACGGTCACATGACCTCACGTCACCACCGCTAAGCTAAAGGTGGCTAATGTTGGCCTCTAAAGGAAACTACAGCACGGTCACATGACTTCACATCACCACCGCTAAGCTAAAGGCGGCTAATGTTGGCCTCTAAAGGAACTACAGCACGGTCACATGACTTCACGTCACCACCGCTAAGCTAAAGGCGGCTAATATTGGCCTCTAAAGAAACTACAGCACGGTCACATGACTTCACATCACCACCGCTAAGCTAAAGGTGGCTAATGTTGGGCTATAAAGGAACGACAGCACGGTCACATGACTTCACGTCACCACCGCTAAGCTAAAGGCGGCTAATGTTGGGCTATAAAGGAACTACAGCACGGTCACATGACTTCACGTCACCACCGCTAAGCTAAAGGCGGCTAATGTTGGGCTATAAAGGAACTACAGCACGGTCACATGACTTCACATCACCACCGCTAAGCTAAAGGCGGCTAATGTTGGGCCTATAAAGGAAACTACAGCACGGTCACATGACTTCACGTCACCACCGCTAAGCTAAAGGTGGCTAATGTTGGGCTATAAAGGAACTACAGCACGGTCACATGACTTCACGTCACCACCGCTAAGCTAAAGGCGGCTAATGTTGGGCTATAAAGGAACTACAGCACGGTCACATGACTTCACGTCACCACCGCTAAGCTAAAGGTGGCTAATGTTGGGCTATAAAGGAACGACAGCACGGTCACATGACTTCACGTCACCACCGCTAAGCTAAAGGAGGCTAATGTTGGGCTATAAAGGAACTACAGCACGGTCACATGACTTCACGTCACCACCGCTAAGCTAAAGGTGGCTAATGTTGGGCTATAAAGGAGCTACAGCACGGTCACATGACTTCACGTCACCACCGCTAAGCTAAAGGCGGCTAATGTTGGGCTATAAAGGAACTACAGCACGGTCACATGACTTCACGTCACCACCGCACTTGTGTACCATAGTGATGTCACTATGTTCCTGAAGTAAGGATATCAGGCCTATAATGATCATATCTAATTGTTAACCAACAATATTAATCGATGTTTAATTGATTGTAGATGTTTGCACCTTGAGTCCACGGCGGGCGAGGCTCAGGACGGTGAATCCAAATTGTCTGACGGTGATTTTCCGGATCCGATCAGCTGACATCAGGTTTTCGTCGCCCCCCCTACCCCTCCTCAGCTCCTCCCTCATCTGTTCCCCGCAGGAAGCTCCTCCCATCACAACCAGTTCACCTGAGATCACCTGAGGACTGCATGTTGGTCATGCAAAACACACAATAATATAAAAACTCAAATATTTGTATTTGCTTTTTATTTTTAATTCATGGTAATTTAATTATACAAGGAATACTTTTTAGAAATGTAAATACTGAGGAATAAATGTTTTTTTTCTGATTAATAATACTTGCTGTTGTTGTTGTTGTTGTTGTTGTTGTTATGCCAATAGCCTTAAATAGTACTTCCTTCAAAATCCTTTTTAGGAACATTTACCATGAGCAAAATAAGTTGTTGTGACGATAAACGAGCTGAAAGTAAATGTTAAGATCCTCCACACACACACCACACACACACACACACACACACACATATAAACACACACACACACACACACACACACACACACACACACACACACACTCACACTACACACACACACACACACATAACAACACCCTCTTTCAGTTATTATAACGTAGATAAACATTATTATTGATGACGTACCTCATAAAACTTCACAGAGCTGAAGAAGGTTAAACATCTCCGGCATCGCAGAGAAAGTCCTCGTGAATATACACACACACACACACACACACACACACACACACACACCACACACACACACACACACCACTTCAGTCTGTCAGGGAGTGTCACTTTTCAATCACACACACACACACACACGCTGCAGTCAGAAAACAAACCAATCACAGCGTCTGATTTGCAGGAAGAAGGATCCATTTCAGAAGTACAAGTTTTTATATCAAATAAAAAACTGTATCTTTTCAGTAAAATGTCTTAAATATATAAAATACAGATATTGATGGAGCGGTTTGAGTCTCAGAGAAGCAGCTTTCTTTTAGCTTTGGAATGATGCTAAAACATATTTTAAATACTTTTCGGACGTTTTAACTTATTAGATTTTGTCAAGCATTTAAACATATTTTACAACATTCTTTCACATTTTCTATCAATAATATATATTTTATATATTTATCAGCATTTGGTTAGATCTTACACTTTAACACTTTCTAACTGATGTAATTATACTTTAGAGAGAACTCTCACACTTTTACTTTTTTCAGATAACTTTTCGACATTGG
>CM070448.1:1978229-2028229 GCA_036324595.1 Champsocephalus gunnari | reverse complement strand
GAACCTGATCCCACACCACTACACACACACACACACCACACACACACACACACCACACACACACACACACACACCACACACACACACACACACACACACAACACACACACACACACACACACACACACACACCACACACACACACACACACACACACACACACACCACACACACACACACACACCACACACACACACACACACACACACACACCACACACACACACACACACACACACACACACACGATGTTTGCGTCGCATAAAGAGACAAGGCTTTGAACATTAGAGAAATTAAAAGACTAGAAATAAACAATCCAAAATGTCAAATAGAAATAAAATAGTATTAAAACATGTTGAAATCAGAGGCTGCGCTGGAGTTGACGGACGGGATCGTAACATTCCCGGGGGGGGGGAAGAGAGAGCATGCTCAACCCGGGGGGGGGGTGCGCACGCTCGTGAACTGTCAGCGCCGCGTTATGCCCACGGCACCTCGGAAAGCAAAGCCTCCCAGACATTTCAATGATCTGTTCGGCACGGTTCGGTTTGGGAACTATATCATTTCCTTTTTGGCGGGAAAGCGTAACACGGCATCGCACCGGAGCCTCGCTGCGGGGAGGCTTTGGCGCCGTTCTGTTTGTTCTAATCCAGGGGGGTCAAACTCAAGGCCCGGGGGCCAAATCCGGCCCGCGACTTCACTTCATGTGGCCCCACAAGAGCTTGCAAAGAATATAATATGTTTATTATACGGTTACATGCCGATTTACAGAAGCACGTTGCCCATAAACTACATGTCCCACAATGCATCTGAAATTGCTTCTTTCTCAGAATTTGACGTTTTCTCAAAATGTCTTTTTTCCAGAATGTTCTTTTCTGTTTAAATCATTTTGTGACCTCTCTGAAGAGACTTTCCAATTATTTGCCCTATCTTCTGCTTTCACATGTAGTTAATTTATGAAGTTATTACCCTATCCGATAATAATCCAATGCAGAGGCAATCATGTAATATAATACATTATTTTATATATATTAAATATCTATATATGTATTTTTATATAGTCTTAAAGTTACAACCGGCCCTTTGAGTGCAGCCATAACGCTGATGTGGCCGTGATGGAATTGAGTTCGACGCCCCTCCGTCAAAACGACGGACTGCTTTCAGATTTTTCCGTCATTGTTAAAAAAGACGGAAAATATTCGGTTAGCGCGACCTCGGGTTGAAATACAAATGTACAGTAAACTAATTATGAAGCAGGACATTATATATACATTCAGTGTGTATGAGGAATGGAATATTACATTTTAAATTGAATATAAATGTAAAATGTACAGCGTCAGTAAATCATGATGTCACTTCCTGTTTACCTTTGGGGGAGGGTCCAGTGAGGATGATGTCATCGTATCCCTGCTCCTCGACCCTCACCTTGAAGAGCGGTCGGCCTTCCTGCTCCTCCACACAGCACAGGTACTTACAGCGCCTGGAAACACACACACACACCATGATGTCACACACCTGGACCAATCAGAGGAACGCTGCTCTCTGGGTCAACATAAATATTTTCTTCTTTTTATTTTTTAATGCTATTTTATTTCGATTACTTGCATTAGTCCTGGAATAAGTATTATTAGTCCTGGTAGAAGTAGTATTAGTCCTGGTAGAAGTATTATTAGTCCTGGTAGAAGTAGTATTAGTAGTAGTTGAAGTAGTATTAGTAGTAGAAGTAGTATTAGTCCTGGTAGAAGTAGTATTAGTCCTGGTAGAAGTATTATTAGTCCTGGTAGAAGTAGTATTAGTAGTAGAAGTAGTATTAGTAGTAGAAGTATTATTAGTAGAAGAAGTATTATTAGTCCTAGAAGAAGTAGCATTAGTCCTAGAATAAGTAGTATTAGTAGAAGAAGTATTATTAGTCCTAGTAGAAGTATTATTAGTCCTGGTAGAAGTATTATTAGTAGTAGTTGAAGTAGTATTAGTAGTAGTTGAAGTAGTATTAGTAGAAGAAGTAGTATTAGTCCTGGTAGAAGTAGTATTAGTCCTGGTAGAAGTAGTATTAGTCCTGGTAGAAGTAGTATTAGTCCTGGTAGAAGTAGTATTAGTAGTAGAAGTAGTAGTATTAGTAGAAGAAGTATTATTAGTAGAAGAAGTATTATTAGTCCTAGAAGAAGTAGCATTAGTCCTAGAATAAGTAGTATTAGTAGAAGAAGTATTATTAGTCCTAGTAGAAGTAGTATTAGTCCTGGTAGAAGTATTATTAGTAGTAGTTGAAGTAGTATTAGTAGTAGTTGAAGTAGTATTAGTAGAAGAAGTAGTATTAGTCCTGGTAGAAGTAGTATTAGTCCTGGTAGAAGTAGTATTAGTCCTGGTAGAAGTAGTATTAGTCCTGGTAGAAGTAGTATTAGTATTAGTAGTAGTAGTATTAGTCCTGGTAGAAGTAGTATTAGTAGTAGAAGTAGTATTAGTAGAAGAAGTATTATTAGTAGAAGAAGTATTATTAGTCCTAGAAGAAGTAGCATTAGTCCTAGAATAAGTAGTATTAGTAGAAGAAGTATTATTAGTCCTAGTAGAAGTAGTATTAGTCCTGGTAGAAGTATTATTAGTAGTAGTTGAAGTAGTATTAGTAGTAGTTGAAGTAGTATTAGTAGAAGAAGTAGTATTAGTAGTAGAAGTATTATTAGTAGAAGAAGTATTATTAGTCCTAGAAGAAGTAGCATTAGTCCTAGAATAAGTAGTATTAGTAGAAGAAGTATTATTAGTCCTAGTAGAAGTATTATTAGTCCTGGTAGAAGTATTATTAGTAGTAGTTGAAGTAGTATTAGTAGTAGTTGAAGTAGTATTAGTAGAAGAAGTAGTATTAGTCCTGGTAGAAGTAGTATTAGTCCTGGTAGAAGTAGTATTAGTCCTGGTAGAAGTAGTATTAGTCCTGGTAGAAGTAGTATTAGTAGTAGAAGTAGTAGTATTAGTCTGGTAGAAGTAGTATTAGTAGTAGAAGTAGTATTAGTAGAAGAAGTATTATTAGTAGAAGAAGTATTATTAGTCCTAGAAGAAGTAGCATTAGTCCTAGAATAAGTAGTATTAGTAGAAGAAGTATTATTAGTCCTAGTAGAAGTAGTATTAGTCCTGGTAGAAGTATTATTAGTAGTAGTTGAAGTAGTATTAGTAGTAGTTGAAGTAGTATTAGTAGAAGAAGTAGTATTAGTCCTGGTAGAAGTAGTATTAGTCCTGGTAGAAGTAGTATTAGTCCTGGTAGAAGTAGTATTAGTCTGGTAGAAGTAGTATTAGTAGTAGAAGTAGTAGTATTAGTCCTGGTAGAAGTAGTATTAGTAGTAGAAGTAGTATTAGTAGAAGAAGTATTATTAGTAGAAGAAGTATTATTAGTCCTAGAAGAAGTAGCATTAGTCCTAGAATAAGTAGTATTAGTAGAAGAAGTATTATTAGTCCTAGTAGAAGTAGTATTAGTCCTGGTAGAAGTATTATTAGTAGTAGTTGAAGTAGTATTAGTAGTAGTTGAAGTAGTATTAGTAGAAGAAGTAGTATTAGTCCTGGTAGAAGTAGTATTAGTAGTAGAAGTAGTATTAGTCCTGGTAGAAGTAGTATTAGTCCTGGTAGAAGTAGTATTAGTCCTGGTAGAAGTAGTATTAGTAGTAGAAGTAGTAGTATTAGTCCTGGTAGAAGTAGTATTAGTAGTAGAAGTAGTATTAGTCCTGGTAGAAGTAGTATTAGTAGTAGAAGTAGTATTAGTCCTGGTAGAAGTAGTATTAGTCCTGTAGAAGTAGTATTAGTAGTAGTTGAAGTAGTATTAGTAGTAGTTGAAGTAGTATTAGTAGAAGAAGTAGTATTAGTCCTGGTAGAAGTAGTATTAGTAGTAGAAGTAGTATTAGTCCTGGTAGAAGTAGTATTAGTAGTAGAAGTAGTAGTATTAGTCCTGGTAGAAGTAGTATTAGTAGTAGAAGTAGTATTAGTCCTGGTAGAAGTAGTATTAGTAGTAGAAGTAGTATTAGTAGTATAAGTAGTATTAGTCCTGTAGAAGTAGTATTAGTCCTGGTAGAAGTAGTATTAGTCCTGGTAGAAGTAGTATTAGTAGTAGAAGTAGTATTAGTCCTGGTAGAAGTAGTATTAGTAGTAGAAGTAGTATTAGTAGTAGTTGAAGTAGTATTAGTAGTAGAAGTAGTATTAGTAGTAGAAGTAGTATTAGTAGTAGAAGTAGTATTAGTCCTGGTAGAAGTAGTATTAGTCCTGGTAGAAGTAGTATTAGTCCTGGTAGAAGTAGTATTAGTAGTAGAAGTAGTAGTATTAGTCCTGGTAGAAGTAGTATTAGTAGTAGAAGTAGTATTAGTCCTGGTAGAAGTAGTATTAGTAGTAGAAGTAGTATTAGTAGTAGAAGTAGTATTAGTCCTGGTAGAAGTAGTATTAGTCCTGGTAGAAGTAGTATTAGTAGTAGAAGTAGTATTAGTCCTGGTAGAAGTAGTATTAGTAGTAGAAGTAGTATTAGTAGTTGAAGTAGTATTAGTAGTAGTTGAAGTAGTATTAGTCCTAGTAGAAGTAGTATTAGTCCTGGAAGAAGTAGTATTAGTAGTAGTTGAAGTAGTATTAGTCCTGGTAGAAGTAGTATTAGTAGCACACACTTGGACCAATGAGAGGGACGCTGCTCTCCAGGTCACAGTCTACATTCTACAGATTACAGAGCATGCTGGGAGTTGTAGTTTCACCTGTTGCTGTTTCTCATGCTCCAGTAGATGCGATCGGCTCGATATCCGATGGGGAAAATGGCCGTTTTGTTGTGGAAGCGTCTCATCTGAAGGGGGAGGAGCCTCCCAATGGCGTGGAACAGCAGAGCCCCCACCCTGAAGGTGTGCGGGCCCCCCCCCCTCTGAACCACCGCCGCGATCTGACGCGCCTCGTCTCGCTGCACGAACACGCGCCGAAACACCGCGAAACAGCGAAGCTCACAGTCGTACGGGTCGCTTAGCAACAAGACGGGAGGGTCGCAGGGGAGGGGGGAGGAGCCAGAGGAGGAACAGCGGTCACTGGCCCCTCCCCCTCCAAGGGCTCCTCCCACTGAGCGGGGCTTGTGGAAGTGGCACAGCATCGTCTTGTCCTGGAGGGGAGAGGGGGTTAATGTTTATATACGTGTATAACAGTACATTTTACAGTGTGTGTGTGTGTGTGTGTGTGTGTGTGTGTGTGTGTGTGTGTGTGTGTGTGTGTGTGTGTGTGTGTGTGTACCTTGAAGAAGGTGCAGTGTGCCAGCAGAGCACAGCTGAAGTGATAGGTGTTGGTGCAGCGCAGGCGGTTGCAGCCGCTGGTCGCTCCTCTCCTCTGACAGTGAGCGCAGCGCAGAGTGAGAGAGCGACGCAGGGCGAGCTCCACGTTGATCAGAGCGCCGGCCTGCGTCTCGTAAACCTCCGAGGACCAGAGGGCGCAGTTCAGATGTACCTGAGAGGGGGGGGGGACAGGTGAGTTCAGTGGGATAGTCTATACATATTAACACCATGATGTAAGCTAATGTTGGGCTATAGAGGAACTACAGCACGGTCACATGACTTCACGTCACCACCGCTAAGCTAAAGGTGGCTAATGTTGGGCTATAAAGGAACTACAGCACGGTCACATGACTTCACGTCACCACCGCTAAGCTAAAGGAGGCTAATGTTGGGCTATAAAGGAACTACAGCACGGTCACATGACTTCACGTCACCACCGCTAAGCTAAAGGCGGCTAATGTTGGGCTATAAAGGAACTACAGCACGGTCACATGACTTCACGTCACCACCGCTAAGCTAAAGGAGGCTAATGTTGGGCTATAAAGGAACTACAGCACGGTCACATGACTTCACGTCACCACAGCTAAGCTAAAGGGGGCTAATGTTGGGCTATAAAGGAACTACAGCACGGTCACATGACTTCACGTCACCACCGCTAAGCTAAAGGAGGCTAATGTTGGGCTATAAAGGAACTACAGCACGGTCACATGACTTCACGTCACCACCGCTAAGCTAAAGGGGGCTAATGTTGGGCTATAAAGGAACTACAGCACGGTCACATGACTTCACGTCACCACCGCTAAGCTAAAGGAGGCTAATGTTGGGCTATAAAGGAACTACAGCACGGTCACATGACTTCACGTCACCACCGCTAAGCTAAAGGCGGCTAATGTTGGGCTATAAAGGAACTACAGCACGGTCACATGACTTCACGTCACCACCGCTAAGCTAAAGGCGGCTAATGTTGGGCCCTCTAACTCACCCAGAGGTCCAGGTCCAGGTTCAGGAGTCTTGCCGGTCCGTCAGTATGTCCGTCTCCCTGCTGGTTACAGAAGCAGCATCTCCGCTCGTCTTTAGGGAAAGGGTCTGGAAGGAGACACACCCCCAACTTCTTCAGGAGAACGTCCACTTCCTCCTCCGTTGGCATGGAAACCGCCTCGTTAGGAGTGCAAGGGCCTCTGGGTAAAGAGAGACAAACAGAGTGATGCTATCAGACTGAGCTAAGGCTAATATGATGCTAACAGGCTTGTGTGCTAAGTGCTATCATGCTAGATGCTATGCTAACCTGCAGAGTGCTAAGTGCTAACATGCTAGATGCTATGCTAACCTGCGGAGTGCTAAGTGCTAACATGCTAGATGCCATGCTAAGCTGCAGAGTGCTAAGTGCTATCATGCTAGATGCTATGCTAAGCTGCAGAGTGCTAAGTGCTATCATGCTAGATGCTATGCTAACCTGCAGAGTGCTAAGTGCTATCATGCTAGATGCTATGCTAAGTGCTATCATGCTAGATGCTATGCTAAGCTGCAGAGTGCTAAGTGCTATCATGCTAGATGCTATGCTAAGCTGCAGAGTGCTAAGTGCTAACATGCTAGATGCCATGCTAAGCTGCAGAGTGCTAAGTGCTATCATGCTAGATGCTATGCTAAGCTGCAGAGTGCTAAGTGCTATCATGCTAGATGCTATGCTAAGCTGCAGAGTGCTAAGTGCTATCATGCTAGATGCTATGCTAACCTGCTGAGCGTGATGTTGAAGCTCCACCTCCTCCACCTGCAGCACTTCGTCCTTTTCCCGGAGCGATTAGACTCCTCCCCCCCAGGTACAGCTCGGGGGCGGGGCTTCAGCTTCACCTTCACCTGGGAACCAATCACAGAGTCTCATAAATCAATCAACCAATCAAGATTCAAGGCCTTATTATCATGACACCAAAAACAGAAATCAGCTGTTCCTTTAGCCACACCCACCTTGAGGCTGTCCATGCGGGGGCGTGTCTCCGTGGTGATGGCGGCGGCGGGGGGGAAGGAGAGAGGAGGTGAGGAAGAGGGGGTAGGAGAGGAAGGAGGGAGGAGGAGGGAGTGAACTGCGATGGTGGACATGTTGCTGGTGTACTGATGCACCCTGCAGGGAGGGGGGCACTCAGGGCCCGCCAGCATGAGGGGGGTCTGAGGAAAACACACATTCATTATTACTAAAAATGTGATCAACCAATTAACCAAATAGAGATTAATTTAAGTGTTTAAAACCAATTAAGACGCTTCAAAACAATTACAGGGTCCTCCCAGGTGAGTCTCACCTTGTTAGCGGCTCTGCTCTGCACGTCGGAGTTGAACAGAGACGAGCAGTTGGTGCTGCAGAACATCATGCGGGTCGCTCGGGGCTGACCCTCCTGCAACACACACACACACACAGTCACTTCCTGTCGGCCATATTTGTAGTCCACTCTACCATATGATACGATTATACTTTAATGGCCAGATCAAGTCTGAAATGCTCCTTGCATCACAGCAGCTCCATGTGGAACATCAACAGACAAACATCAACACATGAGAAACAAACAACAACATGGAACATCCCAGCAGAGGCCTGCTCTACGAAGCCGGATGTTCTCTTAGCGGCTAACTTCAGATTCTCTGTCAGAGCATGCTTTGGGTCCAGAGGATGCTTTGGCTCCAGAGGATGCTTTGGGTCCAGAGGATGCTTTGGGTCCAGAGGATGCTTTGGCTCCAGAGGATGCTTTGGCTCCAGAGGATGCTTTGGGTCCAGAGCATGCTTTGGGTCCAGAGGATGCTTTGGGTCCAGAGGATGTTTTGGGTCCAGAGGATGCTTTGGGTCCAGAGGATGCTTTGGGTCCAGAGCATGCTTTGGCTCCAGAGGATGCTTTGGGTCCAGAGGATGCTTTGGGTCCAGAGGATGCTTTGGCTCCAGAGGATGCTTTGGGTCCAGAGCATGTTTTGGGTCCAGAGGATGCTTTGGGTCCAGAGGATGCTTTGGGTCCAGAGCATGCTTTGGCTCCAGAGGATGCTTTGGGTCCAGAGGATGCTTTGGGTCCAGAGCATGCTTTGGGTCCAGAGGATGCTTTGGCTCCAGAGGATGCTTTGGGTCCAGAGCATGCTTTGGGTCCAGAGCATGCTTTGGGTCCAGAGCATGCTTTGGGTCCAGAGGATGCTTTGGCTCCAGAGGATGCTTTGGGTCCAGAGGATGCTTTGGGTCCAGAGCATGCTTTGGCTCCAGAGGATGCTTTGGGTCCAGAGGATGCTTTGGGTCCAGAGCATGCTTTGGGTCCAGAGGATGCTTTGGCTCCAGAGGATGCTTTGGGTCCAGAGCATGCTTTGGGTCCAGAGCATGCTTTGGGTCCAGAGCATGCTTTGGGTCCAGAGGATGCTTTGGGTCCAGAGCATGCTTTGGGTCCAGAGGATGCTTTGGGTCCAGAGCATGCTTTGGGTCCAGAGCATGCTTTGGGTCCAGAGGATGCTTTGGGTCCAGAGCATGCTTTGGGTCCAGAGCATGCTTTGGCTCCAGAGCATGCTTTGGCTCCAGAGGATGCTCTGACAGCTGGTTATTATGGTCTGCTGAGTCAGAACGTCTCTGACAGAGTTCACCACCATCCTGCCACCAACCTGTTTGATCTCCTTGCTGATGCGCACTCCATTTCCCAGAAGCACCTTGCAGTAGCTGCAGCACTGAGTCCTGGCGGCAGCAGCAGAGGGGGCGCCATGTTGGATGTAGTCCATTCGGATACCTACACACACACACACACACACACACACACCTATCAATCACATGTTCTTGTTGTGTGTTCTCATGTTCGAGTGTGCAGGTAATAATGGAAAGTGTGTACATATTGCAGAGTGTACAAACCAGTGCTCCCAGTAGCTGGTGGGGGTCTCTGCATTCTGCTTACTGCTGAACCCTGCACACACACACACACACACACACACACGTTAATAAACGAGAGGAGAAGTTACGATGCCAATTTTAAGATAACGGTGATTAACGAAGTCATCAAACAACTGTCGGAGAAAAGCTGTCCGCAAAACTTGAACACAATGTTTGATGTGTGTTGTCATTATTTTCAAATAAAATGTATTCTTTATTTGGTCTCACGTGAGGGAGGGGCACCCGGACCCCGGCCAGCAGGGCGAGAGCATTGCATTCTGGGCCGGGAGGGCCGGGGGGGGCGGCTCAGCTGGTAGTCGGTGGGGACGGGGACACGAAGAAGCTCCGCCACCGCCGCCATGACACCTGCAACACTCTGAAGACACACAGGGTTATATCACGGGGTTAGAAAATATATATAATAAATAATAATAATACAATAAAATAAATAATAATACAATAAAATAAATAATAATACAATAAAATAAATAATAATACAATAAAATAAATAATACAATAAAATAAATAATAATACAATAAAATAAATAATAATACAATAAAATAAATAATAATACAATAAAATAAATAATAATACAATAAAATAAATAATATAAAATAAATAATACAATAAAATAAATAATAATACAATAAAATAAATAATAATACAATAAATACTAATACTACAATAAAATAAATACTAATACAATAAAATACATAATAATACAATAAAATAAATAATAATACAATAAAATAAATAATACAATAAAATAAATAATAATACAATAAAATAAATAATAATACAATAAAATAAATAATAATACTATAAAATAAATAATAATACAATAAAATAAATAATAATACAATAAAATAAATAATAATAATATAAAATAAATAATAATACAATAAAATAAATACTAATACAATAAAATACATAATAATACAATAAAATAAATAATAATACAATAAAATAAATAATACAATAAAATAAATAATAATACAATAAAATAAATAATAATACAATAAAATAAATAATAATACAATAAAATAAATAATAATACAATAAAATAAATAATAATACAATAAAATAAATAATATAAAATAAATAATACAATAAAATAAATAATAATACAATAAAATAAATAATAATAATATAAAATAAATAATAATACAATAAAATACATAATACTACAATAAAATAAATAATAATACAATAAAATAAATAATACAATAAAATAAATAATACTACAATAAAATAAATAATAATACAATATAATAAATAATAATACTACAATAAAATAAATAATAATATAATAAAATAAATAATAATATAATAAAATAAATAATAATACAATAAAATAAATAATAATATAATAAAATAAATAATAATACAATAAAGTAAATAATAATAATAAAAAAAATACAATCAAATAAATAATACAATAAAATAAAAATAAATAATAATACAATCAAATAAATAATAATGTTGGGTACATTTCTGGAATATTTGTACATTAACATGTCTTTTTAAAAATATAAATAATATATATATACAGTAAAGTATACCTGCGCTGCGACGGGGTTGAGGGTGATGGCGATGGTAACCAGATCAGTGTTGGAGCAGGGAGGAGCCTGATGGTGAGGCTCCACCTTCACTTCCTGTTTCACTGCTGAGCCTACACACACACATCCACACACACACACACCCCCACACACACAAAACTGTTATCTTGTATATATTGATTGTTGTGCTTTTATTTATGTCTTAATGTGTGCATGTGTTGATTGCGTGTATATGTATATAAATATTTGGGATTGTGGGAAACTGTATTTCGATCTCTCTGTCCGTACACACAAACTGAAAGATTGACTTTGACACACACACACACACACATTTAACTTCACAGTGACCTAATCTAACACTGACCTTTCCCCCAGGAGCAGGGCATTATGGGTAATGTAGGCGATGGGCAGGGCGATGGAGGCTCCAGTTTGATGAAGGAGAGGTCGGGGTATCGGCTGACCTCAGCGTCGCTCTCTGGAGACGAAGAGGGAACGTAACCTTCTGGAGAACTGCGGCCCGACGAGTCCACCCTGAAAGCACACCAAGAACATGGAGTCAGAAAATATCATATATGACAAAAAACAATATTAAAAGTAAAAAAGTTTCTCACTAAAAAGTACATTTGCCATGATTGCATTTGAACTCATCATCGTGTATACCCAACGCTCACCGGAAGGAGCCTGAACGCACCACAGCGCATGTTTACCTGAGTTCCTCCTGGTTGTTGTGGGGGGGGCGTGGGCAGGGAGGCGGGGACATCGACAGTTTTGGAGGCGTGGTTTAAACCCAGAAGCTCCTCCCCTTTCTGCTTCACGCCTTTCACTGAAAACAGACGAAGAAGAGGAGGATCAGCTGTGCTCTTCTTCTTCTGCTGCTTCAATAAAAAGCGTCCTTATTTACCCTCCTTCCTCTGCAGCTCTTCCGTCGAGGCGAAGCCGTTGATGTGTTTCTGTCGGGGGGGCGGTGGGGGGGTGGGAGGCAGTGAGGCCGGGGGGGGTGGGGGGGGTTACTCAGGTTGTTCTGCTGGGGGGGGAGATGGAGAAGAGAGGGATTAATACATATCAAACACACATTTATTTACTCTCTATTCCTCTTAAAGTGTTCGAGTATTAGTTATTAGTATTACTGCAGTTTGTACTTGTATATGAGGGGAGAGTAGTAGTACTTTGTATATGAGGGGAGAGTAGTAGTACTTGTATATGAGGGAGAGTAGTAGTACTTGTATATGAGGGAGAGTAGTAGTACTTTGTATATGAGGGGAGAGTAGTAGTACTTTGTATATGAGGGGAGAGTAGTAGTACTTGTATATGAGGGAGAGTAGTAGTACTTGTATATGAGGGAGAGTAGTAGTACCTTGTATATGAGGGAGAGTAGTAGTACCTTGTATATGAGGGGAGAGTAGTAGTACTTGTATATGAGGGAGAGTAGTAGTACCTTGTATATGAGGGTGGAGTAGTAGTCGGTGACTCCCCCCAGGCAGCCGTTCCCAAAGGATCCCGTCAATCTGGACTCTGAGCCCAGAGAGGAGCTGCCGTACGGGGGGAAGAGGTTCAGATCTCCCCCCAGAACAGGCTCCATGAGGGGGAGAACAGACAGCTGAGCGAGAGGAGGGAGAGAGGAGAGAGAGAGGTGAGAGAGAGAGAGAGAGGAGAGAGAGAGGGGAGAGAGAGGAGAGAGAGAGGGGAGAGAGAGAGGGGAGAGAGAGAGGGGAGAGAGAGAGGGGAGAGAGAGAGGGGAGAGAAAGAGGGGAGAGAGGAGAGAGAGGGGAGAGAGAGAGGTGAGAGAGAGGAGAGAGAGAGAGAGAGGAGAGAGAGAGGGGAGAGAGAGGGGAGAGAGAGAGAGAGAGAGAGAGAGGAGAGGGAGGAGAGAGAGAGGGGAGAGAGAGGCATTAATACTGTTCCTCCAAATATTGTATCTACTAACAGAGATGGTAAAAGTACACACATCCTTGAAAAATGTACTTAAGGACAGTACCAAAGTATTCGTACTCCAGTACTTCCCACCTCTGTTTATTAATGTAAATATCACATACTATCCTGGAAAGACTGAGCTACCGTCTAAGGACTAAAGCAGACGCTGGGACATATGGACAGTAGAGGAGAGTGGTCCCTGTGGTGTTTTGTGTTCTACCTTTGTAGTTGTGTGTTACACACAGTGGGGAAAAACAGTATTTAGTCAGCCACCAGCTGTGGAGGTTCTCCCACTTAAAAAGATGAGAGGCCTGTGATGTTCATCCTTCACTTCAACTCTGAGAGACAGGATGGGGGAAAGAATCCAGGACATTACTTTGTAGGATTTGTAATGAATGAATTGGTAAAATAAGTATTTGGTCTCCTCCAAACAAACCAGATGTCTGGCTCTCACAGACCTGTAGCTTCTCCTCTCAGAGCCTCCTCTGTCCTCCTCTCAGAGCCTCCTCTGTCCTCCACTCAGAGCCTCCTCTGTCCTCCACTCAGAGCCTCCTCTGTCCTCCACTCAGAGCCTCCTCTGTCCTCCACTCAGAGCCTCCTCTGTCCTCCTCTGTCCTCCTCTCAGAGCCTCCTCTGTCCTCCTCTCAGAGCCTCCTCTGTCCTCCTCTCAGAGTCTCCTCTGTCCTCCTCTCAGAGCCTCCTCTGTCCTCCACTCAGAGCCTCCTCTGTCCTCCTCTCAGAGTCTCCTCTGTCCTCCTCTCAGAGCCTCCTCTGTCCTCCACTCGTTACCTGTACTAATGGCACCTGTTTGAACTCGTTATCAGGATAAAAGACACCTGTCCACGACCTCAAACAGTCACACTCCAAACTCCACTACGGCCAAGACCAGAGAGCTGTCAAAGGACTCCAGAAACACAATGTAGACCTGCACCAGGCTGGGAAGACTGCATCTGCAACAGGTAAGCAACATACAGCAGCTCGGTGTGAAGAAACATACAAGACCACTGATAATCTCCCTCGATCTGGGGCTCCACGCGAGACCTCACCCCGTGGGGTCAACGTGATCACAAGACCGGTGAGAAAAGATCCAGACCCACACGGGGGGACCGAGTCCATGACCTGCAGAGAGCTGGGACCAGAGTAACAAAGGCTACCATCAGTAGCACACTACGCCGCCAGGGACTCGAACCCTGCAGTGCCAGACGTGTCCCCCTGCTGAAGCCAGGACATGTCCAGGCCCGTCTGAAGTCTGCTAGAGAGCATTAGAGGATCCAGAAGAGGATTGGGAGGATGTCATACGGTCAGATGAAACCAAAATAGAACTTTTTGGTAAAAACTCAACTAGCCGTGTTTGGAGCAGAAAGAATGCTGAGTTGCCTCCAAAGACCACCTGCTGTGAAACATGGGGCTGGGACCATCAGGCTTTGGGGCTGGGACCATCATGCTTTGGGGCTTTCTGCAGAGGGACCAGGACGACTGATCCGTGGAGAGGAAAGAATGAATGGGGCCATGTATCGTGAGACTTTGAGTGACAACCTCCTTCCATCAGCAAGGGCATTGGAGATGAAACGTGGCTGGGTCTTTCAGCATGACAATGATCCCAAACACACCGCCCGGGCAACGAAGGAGTGGCTTCGTAAGAAGCATTTCAAGGTCCTGGAGTGGCCTAGCCAGTCTCCAGATCTCAACCCCGTAGAAGGGAGGGAGTTGAAAGTCCGTGTTGCCCAGCGACAGCCCCAAAGCATCTCTGCTCTAGAGGAGATCTGCATGGAGGAACGGGCCAACGTACCAGCAACAGAGAACACCTTGTGAAGACTTACAGAACACGTTTGACGTTGCCAACAAAGGGTAATAACAAAGTATTGAGATGAACTTTTGTTATTGACCAAATACTTGTTTTCCACCTTCATTTGCAAATAAATTCTTTAAAAATCAGACAATGTGATTTCCTGGATTCTTTCCCCCCACCCTGTCTCTCATCGTTGAAGTGAACCAGGATGAACATTACAGGCCTCTCATCTTCTTAAGTGGGAGAACTTGCACAATTGGTGGCTGACTGAATACTTTTTTGCCCCACTGTATGTGTAGACTGAATACAAAAAAAGAAATATCACATTTTCCACATCTTTTTCAATCCTATTCAATG
Source organism: Champsocephalus gunnari (assembly GCA_036324595.1). Classification (NCBI taxonomy): domain Eukaryota; kingdom Metazoa; phylum Chordata; class Actinopteri; order Perciformes; family Channichthyidae; genus Champsocephalus; species Champsocephalus gunnari. Next base: position 2,013,481 of record CM070448.1, on the reverse strand, counting down.
TATATTCTGCTGTATTTGACTTACTATATTTCTTAATATATTTGTTTTAATGATATAATAGTTTTTTATCTGTGTTTTCCAGGCCCTCTAGGGTCCGTCTAGACCCTCTCGGCTCCGTCCAGGCCCTCTAGGGTCTATCTCGGGTCCAGGCCCTCTCGGGTCCAGGCCCTCTAGGGTCTATCTCGGGTCTCTAGGGTCCGGGCCCTCTAGGGTCTATCTCGGGTCTCTAGGGTCCGGGCCCTCTAGGGTCTATCTCGGGTCTCTAGGGTCCGGGCCCTCTAGGGTCTATCTCGGGTCCAGGCCCTCTAGGGTCCAGGCCCTCTCTGGTCCAGGCCCTCTCGGGTCCAGGCCCTCTCGGGTCCAGGCCCTCTCGGGTCCAGGCCCTCTAGGGTCCAGGCCCTCTTTTCATTAGTTTTACCAAAAATAACTTGATTTAATTGTATTTAAAATAACATTTCCAAATAAATAAATCCTTTGAATCTGCCCGTTCAGTTTCTGTCTGAATGTGAAGGGTTAAATGACAGAAGCTTGTCTCTGCAGGTGAAGGCAGGAGCTGGTTGGTGGTCCAGCTGTGAATTCACAGAGGGGCCGCTACAGTAACTGAACGAGAGAGTGATGTCAGATGACAGCACAATGGACCAATCATATCTTCCCTCTAAATGGGTGGGCTTTATTTTCGGACAGAGGGGCCAAGGCATGAAAGCCACGGCTCGCCGCTGTTTTCATGTACGCACCAAAACACCAAGTCACATTCCTCGTATGCGTCAGCCTACCTGGTGATAAACCTGGTTCTGGTTCTGAACAGTTTCTCAGTAACAATATGATCTAGTGTCCCCTCTACCTGTCGCAGGTGAGTCCCCACCAGCTCGGAGGAGGATGAGGAGGAGAGCAGCTCCTCTTCTTTCTTCCTCCTCTTGTTTTTCGGAGGTCCTTTCTCTGGTCGGGCGAGTCTCTTACAGCGGGGGGGCTTCTTCCTGCCGGAGGGGTCCAGAGAGTCGGGGGAGTCCATCTGCAGGAACACACAGGGGGTGATAATAATAATAACTTAGATTTATATAGCGCCTTTCAGGGGACCCACGGTCGCTTACCAGATTTGTTTTTATTCATTAATTAACATATTTAGCTTTTTTATCATTATTATAATCATTATGCATTTATTAATATTAATAATTATTTTAATGGGGTATCTATAAATATTTGTAACCATTATTTGTATTATTTTATTAATAATTCCAATTGATCTTTTTATTGGAATTTATTTACTAGTATCTTTAATTATTATTTGTATTATTATATATTTATACATATTTTTGTATTATAATGATTTATTTATTAATATTAGTAATTATTGAAATTATGTATTTGATATATTTTATTATGAATTATATTATTACCTATTTATTTGTTGATATTTATTAATTATTATTTATATTATTTATCCATTTATATATGTATTTTATTTAGCATTTTTAAAGATCATTCATTTAATTTCAAACCTTTCTTTATACAGATAAATCCCATTGAGATCATTGATCTCTTTTCCAAGGGAGACCTGCTCAAGTAGTTCCACATGAGCAGGTACCAACAGCTTCTGATTGAGCAGCATCCAACCGAGCTTTAAAAACATGTAGTGGCACCAGATTGTTCGGTTTCCATTCAACGTGCAGACTGCTCCAAGACAGAGGAGCTGCGTCTAGAAGCTGCTTCCCTCAGACAGTCCTAGCAGTTGGCACATTCAATAAAACCACAGCATGCGATCTCAGGCAGGAGCCACTTACAATTCTTCGTGAGATCAGGGAGCAGATGTAAGATGGAAGTTTCCCTAACATGGCTTTGTATATGAACATGTACCAGTGACTGAGCCTCCGTACAGTTAGTGAAAGCAAACCAGACCCTTGCATACAGGGTGCAGTGAAGGGTTAATGCTTTACAGTCTGTCACACATCTCAGAGCGCTGTGATACGCAGCATCTAACTGGACCAGGCAATGTGCCGGTGCATTCAGATAGACCAGATCCCCAGAGTCCAGCACAGGTCAAAGGTCACAGAGCCTCTTCCTGGCCTCAAGGAGAAGCAGGACTTGTTTCTATAAAAGAAACCTAGCCTAACCCTCAGTTTCTTTTAAGCAGGTTAGAGACCTGAAGTTTAAAAGAGAGACAATCATCAAGCCAGATACCCAAGGTATCTGTAACAGGCAACAACTTTGAGTTTTGTTCCTTGCGTAGTTACAATATCTAAAACAGGCTCTGGTGTCTTTTTAGCTTTAGAAAAGAGCGTTACCTTGGTTTGATCCACATTTAAAAGAAGCTTTAGTTCAGAGAGCTGAGTCTGAGTAGTGTTAGAAACAGCCTGTGATGTAACACCAGCCTCCTGAATGAGGGACCTAGCTTCATCCACATGTTCACCTAAGCTGTTGATATATATGGAGAATAAAAGTGGTCCTGAAACAGAGCCTTGAGGAACACCATTAGAAATGTTTAACCACTCAGAAGACAGCCCATCAAAGTGAACACATTGGGACCTTTCAGAGAGGTAGTTCTCAAACCACCCACTGCACGGCTGGACATGCCGACACTGAGCAGCCTCTGCTTTAAGATGCGATGATCGACGGTGTCAAACGCTTTGGACAGGTCAACAAACAGAGCTGCTCAACTCTGCTTATCATCTAAAATACTCGCCACATCGTTCACACGTTCATCGTGGCAGTGATGGTGCTGCGCTGCTTTCTGAATCCTGACTGATGTTTCAGACAGGATGTCATGGTTACATAAAAACTCCTTTACCTGTTCACTCACTAGGCGTTCAAGAGCCTGAGCCAGAACTGACCACTTAGAGACGGCCTATAGTTATTTAATAAGTTGCCTCCCCTCCTTTCAGTAAAGGCAGGACACACGCTGACTTCCACACTTTAGGAATTGTGTTTGAGCTGAGGGAGAGGTTAGAAAGAGTAGTGATTAATATTGTATTAATATATTTAACTATGATCTCTCGATGCTCCTCACCACGTTGCCATGCATCCCTGGTCCCTCCTCCTCCTCAGATCGGACGCTGTCATTGGACGGCAGGCGTCTGGCGGCCCCTGGTGATTGGAGGGTTTCGGGGGAGGTCTTTTCTTTCAGCAGGTGACGGAGCAGCTCTTTACCTCCGTCTCCCCCACCATGGAGGGGAGAGGGGGAGAAAAACCCATCCCCCCCCCCACAGTCCTCCATCTTTATCACTCCCCCCCCACAAGATCCTCCCTCCACTCGCTCCTGCTGCAGGGGGAGAAACATAGAGATGAATATTTCCATTTCATACAGTTTAAGTAGAAAAAAACGTTGTAATTCAATTTAAATAACGGGGATATGACCTCACCTTGACCTCCATGCGACCTAAAGGGGCGGGGCCTCTCTGGGTGACGGACAGCTGCCTCTCCAGCTCTGAGGAGGGGGCGAGCCCAGATAGGGCGGGGCTTACAGAGAAGCTGAACTCCGACTGGTCCAGGCTGGCTCGAGGGGGCGTGGAGCAGGAAGTGTCGGACCTGGCGGGAGTGGGCGGGGCTGTGATGTCATCAGAAGACAAAGGGGTGCGGCTTCTTTTTTTCTGCCTGTCGTCGGGCAGAACATCGGAGTAAAGTGACATCATGGAGGAGGAGGGGGGGGGGAACAGCTGGGGTCTGCAGGGGGGGGGCGACTGCAGGAAGTCCTGCGGTAACTCTGAGCTGAAGAAGGGCATCTGAGAGAGACTGCCCTCGCCCCCCCGAGGACCTGAAGGGACTCCAACTCCCAGCATGCCTTGCTGCTCCTGCTCCAGTCTCTGCTGCATGGCCCGGTGGCGCTCCACCTGACGAGGGGGGCAGCGGGGTAATTAGTTATTAACACTTTATTAATCCTTAAACTCTGCAATATGAGGGTTCCTTATTGTGATGTCATCTCTTTATGAGTGAGTGAGTGAGTGAGTGTGTGTGTGTGAGTGTGTGAGTGTGTGTTTCAGTTTCATCAGTGTGTGTGTGTGTGTGTGTGTGTGTGTGTGTGTGTGAATGAGTGAGTGTGTGTGTGTTTCAGTTTCATCAGTGTGTGTGTGTGTGTGTGGGTGTGTGTGTGTAAATGAGTGAGTGTGTGTGTGTGTTTCAGTTTCATCAGTGTGTGTGTGTGAGTGAGTGTGTGTGTGTGTGTGTTTCAGTTTCATCAGTGTGTGTGTGTGAGTGAGTGTGTGTGTGTGTGTGTGTGTGTGTGTGTGTTTCCGTTTCATCAGTGTGTGTGTGAGTGAGTGTGTGTGTGTGTGTGTGTTTCAGTTTCATCAGTAAGTGTGTGTGTGTGTGTGTGTGTGTGAGTGTGAGTGAGTGTGTCTCACCTCCTGCATCAGCTGCACTCTCTGTCTCTCCTGCTGCTCTCTCAGTCTCTCTCTCCTCTCTCTCTCCTGAAAGCCTTCACTGAACGGATTGTTGTCGTCAAAGTTCACCTGCGTTCAGAAAACATGACATTAACACCGGTTGGAGCTATTTATAGATTTGTATTTCTTAATAGTCTAACATTTATCTCTTGCTATTGTTGTTTGTAGGGGTCGACCGATTACCGAGGCCGATATTCCGCATTTTACAGATTATCGGTATCGGCCTTTTTTTAATGAAATTGCCGATACGACTTTGGCTCTGATACGGCCGTTCCTCTGCCTGCAGCCACCTCTGTTCACGAGCAATGTCCCGCCCCACAGCGCTATCTGATAGGCTATTACTGAAGTGTCAATCAATACTGAAGATTTTCCAGGGCTGCAGCCAGAGAGGCGGGACGTTCTCAGATTACAGGCAGGTGCGAAGACAGAGGCAAGCAGCAGCGGTGAGCGGTGTTTCGAAGGTAAATCAGTTGAAAGCCGAAGTTCAATAAACATCCCAACCCCCTATGCCGAAGTTCAATAAACATCCCAACCCCCTATGCCGAAGTTCAATAAACATCCCAACCCCATATGCCGAAGTTCAATAAACATCCCAACCCCCTATGCCGAAGTTCAATAAACATCCCAACCCCCTATGCCGAAGTCCAATAAACATCCCAACCCCCTATGCCGAAGTTCAATAAACATCCCAACCCCCTATGCTGAAGTTCAATAAACATCCCAACCCCATATGCCGAAGTTCAATAAACATCCCAACCCCATATGCCGAAGTTCAATAAACATCCCAACCCCATATGCCGAAGTTCAATAAACATCCCAACCCCCTATGCCGAAGTTCAATAAACATCCCAACCCCCTATGCCGAAGTTCAATAAACATCCCAACCCCCTATGCCGAAGTTCAATAAACATCCCAACCCCATATGCCGAAGTTCAATAAACATCCCAACCCCATATGCCGAAGTTCAATAAACATCCCAACCCCCTATGCCGAAGTTCAATAAACATCCCAACCCCATATGCCGAAGTTCAATAAACATCCCAACCCCATATGCCGAAGTTCAATAAACATCCCAACCCCCTATGCCGAAGTTCAATAAACATCCCAACCCCCTATGCCGAAGTTCAATAAACATCCCAACCCCCTATGCCGAAGTTCAATAAACATCCCAACCCCCTATGGGACGGCTGCTTGTGGAGCCACAATCTGGTGCAGCTGAATTGGGACTACTAAATGAGTGAGACTCAAATATCAGAAGTTCAGAACCAGTTTTAATTTAAGTTTTACTTCATTTACTTTACTCAGGGTCACAGAGAGGAAACCAGTTTTAAGATGTTGAAAAGTTCATTAAACATAAAAAGGCATTTCATATTAGTTTATTCTACATTTTGACACCAAGATGTTCTGATTTTACTGCAAATGTATATCGGTTCCAAATATCGGTTATCCTCGATTACTAATAATCGGTATCGGCCTTGAAAAAGCCATATCGGTCGATCCCTAGTTGTTTGTATTACATTTCAAGTTTCACTACAGGTGCGTTACCTGAGAAGCTCCATTGGCCCCTGCTGCTGCGGGTGGGGGACCCCGTGGCCCTGCAGTGATGGGAGGAGTCTGTGTTACTGAGGGGATTTTAGGCTGGGAGGGAGGCATCTGAGGAGGCACCTGAGGAGGCACCTGAGGAGGCACCTGAGGAAGCATCTGAGGAGGCACCTGAGGAGGCATCTGATTGGGCATCTGAGTAGGCATCTGATTGGGCATTTGAGGAGGCATCTGAGGGGGCATCTGATTGGGCATCTGATTGGGCATCTGATTGGGCATCTGAGGAGGCATCTGATTGGGCATCTGAGGAGGCATCTGAGGAGGCCTTTGAGGGGGCATCTGATTGGGCATCTGAGGAGGCATTTGAGTAGGCATCTGATTGGGCATCTGAGGAGGCATCTGAGGAGGCATTTGAGGAGGCCTTTGAGTAGGCATCTGATTGGGCATCTGCGGAGGCATTTGATTGGGCATCTGATTGGGCATCAGAGGGGGCATCTGGTTGGGCATCTGAGGAGGCCTTTGAGGGGGCATCTGATTGGGCATCTGAGGGGGCATCTGATTGGGCATCTGAGGAGGCCTTTGAGGGGGCATCTGAGGGGGCATCTGGTTGGGCATCTGAGAAGGCATCTGAGGAGGCCTTTGAGGGGGCATCTGATTGGGCATCTGAGGCGGCATTTGAGGGGGCATCTGATTGGGCATCTGAGGGGGCATTTGAGGGGGAATCTGAGGGGGCATCTGGTTGGGCATCTGAGGGGGCATTTGAGGGGGCATCTGGTTGGGCATCTGAGGGGGCATCTGGTTGGGCATCTGAGGGGGCATCTGGTTTGACAGAATAAGAGGCATTCTCTGCCCTAAAACCCCCGAAGCACCGACGCCCCCCGGGGTCCAACCAGGGGTGTTTGGTCTGAGTGTTTGTACGGGGTTTCCTGGCAGGGGCAGCAGGGGCGTCTGTGGGGGGCCGCCGGCTCTCTGGTGTTTACTCCTGTAGTCCTCGATCAGCTCGGAGTGATCTTTCTGCTGCTTGCGGATCTAAAAACACACGACAACAAAAAACACACTCAGGTCAAATCAGCCGTTTCTCTGCTGAGTCAGCGTTTCTGCTGAGTCAGTTATTTTCTACCTGCTCCAGCTGTTTCTGCAGCGCCCCCTGCTGTTCGCCGACGCTCCTCATGGTGTTGGCGTCCTCCTCGGTGAGTTCTCTTCCCGCCTTCCTGGCCGTCCTCTGTTTGGCCGACAGAGACTTCTTGGTCTTCCTGTGCGCCGCCATCTTCTCCTCCAGGAGGCGCTGTTGCATCTGCAGGAGGCGCTGCGTCTCCCCGAGCCACTCCTCGTACTGCCGTCTCTGAGCCTCGTCTGAAATACATCATAACGCAGAGGGGTGTCCAAACTCTTTTCACCAAGGGCCACATACAGAAAAACATACGAAGGTCTGGGCCACTCTAAATAAAGGCTGCGATGAATGCACTCACTGCTGAAGCCCGGGCTGAAGTTGGGGGGGTTCGGTCTCACCAGCCGGGGGGGCGGCTTCCCGTCCTGACAGGAAGAGGAAACACACACTTCCTGTTTACCTGAACTCACTTTACAACCAGGAAGCACTTTGCATCTTAAATACTTAGGCTGCAGTCGAATAGTCCAAAAATCCTCGTCTATCCCCGTCGTCTATCCCCTCCGTCTATCCCCGTCGTCTATCCCTATCCCCGTCGCCTATCTCTATCTATCGTCTATCCCCGTGGTCTATCCCCGTGGTCTATCCCCGTCGTCTATCGTCTATCCCCGTGGTCTATCCCCGTCGTCTATCCCTATCCCCGTCGCCTATCTCTATCTATCGTCTATCCCCGTGGTTTATCCCCGTGGTCTATCCCCGTCGTCTATCCCCATCCATCGTCTATCCCCATCTATCGTCTATCGTTTATCCCCGTCGTCTATCCCCATCCATCGTCTATCCCCATCTATCGTCTATCCCTATCGTTTATCCCCATCGTCTAACCCTGTCGCCTATCTCTATCTATCGTCTATCCCCGTGGTCTATCCCCGTGGTCTATCCCCGTGGTCTATCGTCTATCCCCGTCCCCGTCGTCTATCCCCGTCGTCTATCCCCGTCGTCTATCCCCGTCGTCTATCCCCGTCGTCTAACCCCGTCGTCTATCCCTATCCCGGTCGCCTATCTCTATCTATCGTCTATCCCCGTGGTTTATCCCCGTCGTCTATCCCTATCCCGTCGCCTATCTCTATCTATCGTCTATCCCCGTCGTCTATCCCCGTCGTCTATCCCCGTCGTCTATCCCCGTCGTCTAACCCCGTCGTCTATCCCTATCCCCGTTGTCTATCCCTATCTCTCGTCTATCCCCGTCGTCTATCCCCGTCGTCTAACCCCGTCGTCTATCCCTATCCCGGTCGCCTATCTCTATCTATCGTCTATCCCCGTGGTTTATCCCCGTCGTCTATCCCCGTCGCCTATCTCTATCTATCGTCTATCCCCGTGGTTTATCCCCGTCGTCTATCCCCATCGTCTATCCCTATCGTCTATCCCCATCGTCTAACCCTATCGTCTATCCCCAACGTCTAACCCCGTTGTCTATCCCTATCGTCTATCCCCATCGTCTAACCCTATCGTCTATCCCTGTCATCGATCCCCGTCATCTATCGTCTATCCCTTGACCTCTGAGTGAAAGGTCACGGGGTTAAGGGATAGTGGATAGGAGAATTCAAAAGGACTTAGGAGAAGAGACTGCGGTACTTTAGAGAATCGACTGCACTTTCACTATCCCACGTGTTTATGATGCGCCAGCGGACGTCCTGAATGTGCGTCTGCTGCTGTGGGGTAACCATGGAAACCACAGTTTTCTATACAGCGGACTACAACATGGATGTTCAATAAGAACGAGGGACTGCTGTGAACTCATCTAGAGACTCTGCACCGTGCTCTGATGCTGCTGCTTTGCTTTATGAACGAGACAACAGAGAAACAGATTCTTCAGGACCAAAGCTGGAATTGTAATAAAAAAGGAAAGTGAAACTTCTGCTCGTCGCCCTCTCCCTCCGGTCCACGTGAATACCAATGATCCCAATACGTATGCTTGATGAACTAAAGATCTTAATAAGCACCGTAACGTTCATGATATAATTTCTCGGTCATAATCGGTTGTTTCCGTGAACGGCCGACTGTTGAGTGACGGCAAATGCTGCGGCTGCAATGCATTGTGGGGCAGCATTTTCTCCTCTCCTGTCGGTTAGGGAGGTCCAGTGGTTCCTAAGCTAAAGGAGGCTATAAAGGAAGCTTGAAACCTCCTTTCCTATCATCTAGAGAATTCAATCATGGCTGCCACTGAGGGACCTCCGGGTCATCTCACTCCGTCAGGAAGGTTCCTCAGAGAAACGGACTATTCGACCGCAGCCCACTTTATATCTGCTGTAACTCACCTGCAGCACCATGTGTGGAGGGGGCGCCTCAGGACCCGGGGCCACGGGGGCCACAGGGACCACCGGAGCAAGCGGGGGTACTGGAGCCTGCTGGAACCTGACACACACACACACACACACACACTCAATAATTAATATACAGAAAAAGGTATATACATTTTGTGCACGAAGAGACATTTATGTCAACAGGAGAAGCAGATGCAGTGACACTGGGCAGCTCTGTTGTGATTGGACAACGGCTAAGAGATGTCCCGCCCCCTTACATACAATGTGTTGGACCATCATTTGTCAAGAAGGGATTGTTATGTATTCTCCCTGTAAACGACAGACGGCTCACGGCCCGCCCACACAGGCATGGAAACAATCTTGAAAAATCTTGATGCTGGGCGTGTCTGAAGCGAGACCAACAACCAATCACAGGAATCTCCGCCCCCGACATACAAAGCAATGTTAAAACGAAGTAAACTGGATATCAAATCCCCAAACAGGCGAAACCCTACCAGTTCCCCCACTGCCTCTGCCCCCTCCCTCCATGCCGGTTCCTCCGGTTTGTATCCCGGTAAATAGTCTGGTCGTAAAGAACCGGGTGATTTGCTACCGTAACTTCTCGTTTGGAATATGAGGAAATGAACTGGCTCTCCCCCAGCTTGCACGCGGTTTGATTGGCTAGCGCTTGTACTGTCAGATTTGCATACACGTGTTTGATTGGCTGATGCCAGCTTCGAAAGCATCGGGAGCATCAAAAGTTGAACATTGCTCAACTGTGATGCTCACGATGCAAAGCCACGCTCCGCTCCCCACAATGCAGTTCGGCGAATATTCAAAATCTTCTACGTCACCTCATTCAAGTGAACGGGCGAAGCTTTGAAAGATCACGGGCCGTTACAGAGAACATTGTATTGTCTATGATTGTATAGATGTGAAAAGCTGAATACAAAATAATTAAAACAAATAGGGTTAAGGCACGGACACACCAACCCGATTATCGGCGTTGGGCGTCGACACGCCCTACTCGGATTGGTGTGTCCGCACCTTTTCGGCGCAGTCGGCCAAAGAAATCACTCTGATTGGCTGTTTAGCTTAGCGAATCAGAGCATGAGAAGCGAAACGGAAGTGAGGGACCCAAATAAACTATTAAGAAGGCAAATGTGAGATTTGAGAGAGAAAATGAAGCACGCTATTTCTTGTTTGTTTATATCACGCAGTCTGTTCTTCTTCTCTCGGTTATCACGCGGTCTGTTTTCCGGTTGTTGCCTCTTTTGAATGACGAATACCCACTACCGCCGCCTGCTGGTCAGGAGAGGTATTGCCACTCACGCATGCGCAGTTCGTACGCGCTTCTTCCGAGACGCAGAGACGCGAGGCGACGCCACAGCCGGGTCCGTCTGAGTCAGTTCTGTGGAGGCAGATCGGTGTGTCCGGGCCTTCCCTCTTTAAGTAAATGATATGCGTACCTGTTGATGCCCATGGGGTTGAGTCCCAGGCTGCTCTGCGTCATCACCTTGTTGATTCCCTTCAGAGCCACCATCTTTGCCTTCATGATGGGGTCTGAGATCGAGTCGAAGTCTGCAGGAAACACACAGAGAGAAACACGAGTCCTTTCAAATTAAAATGTTTCGAACAGATTACAAATCGCCTGAAAATGGTACAAACAGGCGGCTACATGTGTGACAAAGGTGTTGCACTTGGCTATATCATGCAATCGAAAGTGAAACTTAAGCTCGTTCCATTGCGGAGATATTCCCGCGAGAGTGCGGAAAACTTACATTTAGTCATTTATTTCAAATGTGAAATGTTACCAATATGCTCACGGACCACTAGGGGGCGCACACGGACCACACTTTGAGAAGCACTGCCTTAAGGGTAGGGTAGGTAAGAATGGAGAAACCTAGAATCTGAAAGTACGCAGTAGGGTGGTCCTTAGTGCCATGTGCATTTTAGAATTCATTTATTTTAAGCTCCAACCACCGGAATTCGTTATGATAGTCAAGAAAACGGTCCTGGTGGATGTTGTCCTCGATCTGACAGCATGTACCCCCCCTCATCGAGCTGGGCTGCCACGCCAGCAGCTGAGGCCACACTTCCAGGTCGATGAGGGGGGCTACATGTTGTCAGATTGAGGACGACATCCACCAGGAGAGTTTTCTTGACTAACAGAATGAATTCTGGGGGATGGAGCTGAGACTTTCAATTTGAAGGACCACCCTAGTACGCAGCCGAAAAGAATCTGCCCCTTCCTTCAGACTTCCTCAAAAAAAGTTGTATATCTATTTATTTTTGTATGTGGCGCTGTCCTGGTTCTGGTCTTACCTATAGGGGGGGCCCCTGGGTCGTTGGGGCCCCTCTGTCGGATCAGCGCCTGCATCTGTTTCTGCTGCTGCTGCTCCTGGCGCTCCTGGTCCAGAAGGTCCTGCAGGAGGAGAGGCTGGTCCTGAAGGAGGAGGTGCCTCTGCTCCAGATCCTGCAACTGGAGCTGGTTCTGGATCTGGTCCGCGATCTGTGTCTCGATCTGGTTCTGGATCTGGATTTGGATCTGGTTCTGGAGGAAGGGGCCCTGGTTCTGGGTGGAGGTGCCCGGGTGAGGGAGCTGGTTCTGGGGGGGAAAGAGAGTCGAGGGAGGGGGTCCAAACGGTCTCTGCTGGAAGACGGGGCGCGGCGCTGAAGCGGGGAAGGGAAACGTTTAGATGTAGAAACTGTCGTGTCAAATGTTCATATAACCATTTAAATAATATATAGATTATGTCTTGTACTCCGATTGCCTTTTACTCGTTTAAATAGTGTTTTGAATCCTATATGTGTTTAACAGAGACGTATGTTTAGGGTTTACTTTTCAGGAAGGGCAAAAGGTGGATTAGCAGATGTTTAAGGACTGGAGGGTTTAATGATGTTCAGATGCATCATGGGGGATTTAAGGGCGGGACCAGTTGGATATCCTCTCTAATATATAATGTTTCTGGAAGCTGCAAAGCCATGTTATCCTCTGAGGATGAAGCTACTTTCTTTATTACTTTATTAAATATAACAAAAGAAAAACTTGGTCCATTCATCAGTTTCTCTTAAGAATTTCCTCCACAGAAACATTTGGGAAATTTGCAAAAAGAACGTTTCTTACCTCCAGCCATGGGGGTCTGAACCCTAGGAGCCATGCCTGCTGACAGAGCCTGTTCCTGGGTCTGGAAAGCCGGTAGAGCCCCTGATCCTGATCCACATCCTGTTTCAGTCTGGGCTCCGTCCAGAACTTCCTGTTTCACCTGAGCCAGTTCCGACTTCCTGTCCCCCGCCTCCTCCACCTGCTCCCCGAGGTCCAGCTCCTCGTTGAACATGTCCTTCTTGTCCTCCAGGTTCAGCTCCGGGTCGGCGTAGGCGATCAGGTCGAACTTCCCCGACAGCAGGAAGTCGTCCAGGTGGAGGTCGTTGGTTCCCAGATCCAGGTCCTCTTTACCTGAGAGAGGAGGCAGGAAGTGACCTCATTAGAATTAAAACAGATAGTTTGCAGTGTAGTAGGAAAAGTCAAGATAATTCAAGAGAACTCAACAGGAATCAAGAGAACTCAACAGGACTCAAGAGAACTCAGCATGACTCAAGAGAACTCAGCATGACTCAAGAGGAATCAACAGGACTCAAGAGTACTCAAGAGAACTCAACAGGACTCGACAGGACTCAACAGGACTCAAGAGAACTCAGCATGACTCAAGAGAACTCAACAGGACTCAAGAGGACTCGACAGGACTCAAGAGTACTCAAGAGAACTCAACAGGACTCAAGAGGACTCGACAGGACTCAACAGGACTCAAGAGTACTCAAGAGAACTCGACAGAACTCAACAGGACTCAAGAGAACTCAAGAGGACTCAACAGGACTCAAGAGTACTCGACAGGACTCAACAGGACTCAAGAGTACTCAAGAGAACTCGACAGGACTCAACAGGACTCAAGAGTACTCAAGAGAGCTCAAGAGAACTCAAGAGGACTCAACAGGACTCAAGAGGACTCAAGAGGACTCGACAGGACTCAAGAGGACTCAACAAGACTCAAGAGAACTCAACAGGACTCAAGAGAACTCAACAGGACTCAAGAGAACTCAAGAGGACTCGACAGGACTCAAGAGAACTCAAGAGGACTCAAGAGAACTCAACAGGACTCAAGAGGACTCGACAGGACTCGACAGGACTCAAGAGGACTCAAGAGGACTCAAGAGAACTCAACATGACTCAAGAGAGCTCAACAGGACTCAAGAGAACTCAAGAGGACTCAAGAGGACTCAAGAGAGCTCAACAGGACTCAACAGGACTCAAGAGGACTCGACAGGACTCAAGAGTACTCAAGATAACTCGACAGGACTCAAGAGGACTCGACAGGACTCAAGAGGACTCAACAGGACTCAACAGAACTCAACAGGACTCAACAGAACTCAACAGGACTCAAGAGAACTCAAGAGGACTCAAGAGGACTCAAGAGAACTCAACAGGACTCAAGAGGACTCAAGAGAACTCGACAGGACTCAAGAGAACTCAAGAGGACTCAAGAGGACTCAACAGGACTCAAGAGGACTCAAGAGGACTCGACAGGACTCAAGAGAACTCAAGAAGACTCAACAAGACTCAAGAGAACTCGACAGGACTCAAGAGGACTAAACGGGACTCCGGAGAACTCAACAGGACTCAAGAGAGCTCAACAAGACTCAAGAGAACTCAACAGGACTCAAGAGAACTAAAGAGGACTCAGAACTTCAGCAGAACAGTTTATAAATATTTATTGTATTCTCATTCAAATAAAAGCGTACCGTCTTCAGGGTCCAGGTTCAGGTTCAGGTCCACCAGATCTTTCACCTCCACGTCTTCCAGGTCTTTCACAGCCGAGTCCTCCAGGTGTTCCTCGAGGTTCTCCAGGCTCTGTTGATGCTGCTGCTGCTGGTTCAGATGCTCCAGAGTCACCTGCTGGCCCATGGGTCTGAGGGGGGAAGGATGAGGGTCTCTGGGGGGCAGAATATGGGTCTCAGGCTGGGGGAAGTTCAGCCTCAGACGGTGCTCTGGAGCCTGGTGCCGGAGCTCGATGTACGGCTGTCCCATGATGCTGTGCTGCTGCAGGGGGAGGGAGCGCGGGAGGAAGGGCTGCTGGACACCTGGGGGGAGGAGGGGGAAATTAAATTCAAAGGTTTTATGCTCAGCAGCCACAGTGTAGAAATGGCAATGAAATTATTCTGACCTGAGCTCCTCCAACAATGCAACATACAGAATAAAATACAACAAATAAATAAATAAAAAAGTCTATATACATGTCAAGAGAATATGATATGTACAAGAACAGAATATTAAATTAAATAATGTACATTAAGGCGAGACACGGCAGGCAAAAATATCGATTTTCAAGAACTGGTCAATTCTGGAGATTTTGTGCTATTTTGATTCTATAACGTCTTTTCTTTCCGGCATTTGGAAGGAAAACAAATGCCCCCGAACATGAAATGCCTTCACGGAGTGCGTCGAGGCGCAAGCTGAAACTGTCCCTGAGTCTGGTGGTGTTAGTCCTGAAGCTGCGGTACCGCCTGCCAGACTGCATGGGGGTCTTTTATAATCCTGAGGGCCTTCTTGCTGAGCCGCTGGGTGTAACGGTCCTTCACTTTAATCAGTGAATATGATAATAAGACGGCCTTAGAGTTCCTAATTACTGTTCTGTTAATTGATTAATTGCTGCATGATACTGCCAGTTACCTTGCATCATGTGAGGGTGAGCTCCAGGAGCAGGGAGGGGCCGGATCCCGGTGTAATCCCCCGGCATCGGCCTCCTCATCTGGGCCGGGACTCCCTCCATCAGGCCGAGCCCAGAGACAGGCACTGATCCCTGGGGAAGACGCAGGAAGGAGTCCTGGAGCCCTGCTGGAGCTCCTTGAGGAACGCCAAACCTGGAGGAGAGAGAGGAGGCGTTAGACATTACACATTGAATACTGCTTTCTGTTCCTCCATCTTGAGACTGTGTAACTCCCTCTCTTGGATATCAGCGTGTGAAGGACACTGCTCAGGAACTAGTCTCTGTATGTGATGACTACTTCCATTCAGGAGAGGATCACAAATACATGGATCCTGAGGCTGAAGATCAAGCCGGTGACCAGGGATTATTAACATTTTAAGTTTTCAGAACAAAGTCCGAATTCTGAGATTTTGAGGAAAGAGTCAGAATTTTGAGGAAATTAGAAAAAAGTCCGAATTTTAAGAACGAAGTAAGAATTTGGAGAACAAAGTCCGGATTCTGAGATTTTGAGAAAAAGCCCGAATTTTGATGAGAAAGTCAGAATTGTGAATTTGAACACACCTCATGACCGGGCCTCGGACCCCCATCTCTCTGGGGGTGAAGCCCCTCTGCTGCTCCCCAGGGAACCCTCCAGGGAACCGGGGAACCTGAGCGGGTCCAACGGGCCTCATGGTGCCGGGGTAAGGAGGCGGGGGCCTTCCAAACATCTCTGCAGGAGGGTTAGCTGAGGGGTCCGGCTGGGGCCAGAGACGTGGTGCTGCAGAACCAGAAGGGGGTCCGGGGAGAACAGCAGAACCAGCTTCCTGCAGACCTTTCTCCTGACGCAGAGCACTCTTCTGCTGCTGCTGCCTCAGGATCAGCTGCCGGAGACGCTGACGCTTAGAAACAGAACATATAGAACGTGAGAACACTCAGGAACAGTAAAGAGAACTTAGGAAAAGTCAGGAGAACTCGAGAGAAGTCAGGAGAACTCAGGACAAGACAAGAGAATTCAGGAGAAGTCAAAAGAAGTCAGGAGAAGTCATGAGAAGTCTGGAGAACTCGAGAGAACTTAAATGTACTCCGGAGAAGTCAAGAGAAGTCACAAGAACTCAAAAGAAGCCAGGAGACATCAAGAGAATTCAAGAGAAGTCAGCAGAAGTCAAGAGAAGTCAAGAGGAAGTCAGCAGAAGTCAAGAGGAAGTCAGCAGAAGTCAAGAGAAGTCAGCAGAAGTCAAGAGGAAGTCAGCAGAAGTCAAGAGAAGTCAAGAGGAAGTCAGCAGAAGTCAAGAGAAGTCAAGAGAAGTCAGCAGAAGTCAAGAGAAGTCAAGAGGAAGTCAAGAGAAGTCAAGAGAAGTCAAGAGAAGTCAAGAGAAGTCAGCAGAAGTCAAGAGAAGTCAAGAGAAGTCAGCAGAAGTCAAGAGAAAGTCAAGAGAAGTCAAGAGAAGTCAGCAGAAGTCAAGAGGAAGTCAGCAGAAGTCAAGAGAAGTCAAGAGGAAGTCAAGAGAAGTCAAGAGAAGTCAAGAGAAGTCAGCAGAAGTCAAGAGAAGTCAAGAGAAGTCAAGAGAAGTCAGCAGAAGTCAAGAGACGTCAGCAGAAGTCAGCAGAAGTCAAGAGAAAGTCAGCAGAAGTCAAGAGAAGTCAAGAGAAGTCAAGAGAAGTCAGCAGAAGTCAAGAGAAAGTCAGCAGAAGTCAAGAGAAGTCAGCAGAAGTCAGCAGAAGTCAGCAGAAGTCAGCAGAAGTCAAGAGAAGTCAAGAGAAGTCAAGAGAAGTCAGCAGAAGTCAAGAGAAGTCAAGAGAAGTCAGCAGAAGTCAAGAGAAGTCAAGAGAAGTCAAGAGAAGTCAGCAGAAGTCAAGAGAAGTCAGCAGAAGTCAGCAGAAGTCAAGAGAAGTCAAGAGAAGTCAAGAGAAGTCAGCAGAAGTCAAGAGAAGTCAAGAGAAAGTCAGCAGAAGTCAAGAGAAAGTCAGCAGAAGTCAAGAGAAGTCAGCAGAAGTCAGCAGAAGTCAAGAGAAGTCAAGAGAAGTCAAGAGAAGTCAGCAGAAGTCAAGAGAAGTCAGCAGAAGTCAGCAGAAGTCAAGAGAAGTCAAGAGAAGTCAAGAGAAGTCAGCAGAAGTCAAGAGAAGTCAATAGAAAGTCAGCAGAAGTCAAGAGAAAGTCAGCAGAAGTCAAGAGAAGTCAGCAGAAGTCAGCAGAAGTCAGCAGAAGTCAAGAGAAGTCAAGAGAAGTCAAGAGAAGTCAGCAGAAGTCAAGAGAAGTCAGCAGAAGTCAGCAGAAGTCAAGAGAAGTCAAGAGAAGTCAAGAGAAGTCAGCAGAAGTCAAGAGAAGTCAAGAGAAGACAGCAGAAGTCAAGAGAAGTCAAGAGAAGTCAAGAGAAGTCAAGAGAAGTCAGCAGAAGTCAAGAGAAGTCAGCAGAAGTCAAGAGAAGTCAAGAGACGTCAAGAGAAGTCAAGAGGAAGTCAAGAGAAGTCAAGAGAAGTCAGCAGAAGTCAAGAGAAGGTCAGCAGAAGTCAAGAGAAGTCAAGAGAAGTCAAGAGACGTCAGCAGAAGTCAGCAGAAGTCAAGAGAAGTCAGCAGAAGTCAAGAGACGTCAGCAGAAGTCAGCAGAAGTCAAGAGAAGTCAGCAGAAGTCAAGAGGAAGTCAGCAGAAGTCAAGAGAAGTCAAGAGAAGTCAGCAGAAGTCAGCAGAAGTCAGCAGAAGTCAAGAGAAGTCAAGAGACGTCAGCAGAAGTCAAGAGAAGTCAAGAGACGTCAAGAGGAAGTCAGCAGAAGTCAAGAGAAGTCAAGAGAAGTCAAGAGGAAGTCAGCAGAAGTCAAGAGAAGTCAAGAGAAGTCAGCAGAAGTCAAGAGAAGTCAAGAGAAGTCAAGAGGAAGTCAGCAGAAGTCAAGAGAAGTCAAGAGAAGTCAGCAGAAGTCAAGAGAAGTCAAGAGAAGTCAAGAGGAAGTCAGCAGAAGTCAAGAGGAAGTCAAGAGAAGTCAAGAGAAGTCAGCAGAAGTCAAGAGACGTCAAGAGAAGACAAGAGCAGTCAAGAGAAGTCAAGAGAAGTCAAGAGAAGTCAAGAGAAGACAGCAGAAGTCAAGAGACGTCAGCAGAAGTCAAGAGACGTCAGCAGAAGTCAGCAGAAGTCAAGAGACGTCAGCAGAAGTCAGCAGAAGTCAAGAGAAGTCAAGAGAAGTCAAGAGAAGTCAGCAGAAGTCAAGAGACGTCAGCAGAAGTCAGCAGAAGTCAAGAGACGTCAAGAGAAGTCAGCAGAAGTCAAGAGACGTCAGCAGAAGTCAGCAGAAGTCAAGAGACGTCAAGAGAAGTCAGCAGAAGTCAAGAGACGTCAGCAGAAGTCAAGAGAAGTCAAGAGACGTCAAGAGAAGTCAAGAGGAAGTCAAGAGAAGTCAAGAGGAAGTCAAGAGAACAAAGTAGAACTCCAATGAATAACTTTATTATCTGGCCCTACCTGTCTGAGCTTCTCCTCGGAGTCCCCGAGCTGAGGCAGCATGCTCATTGGTCCGTCTAAGGAGGCCCCGCCCAGCACTGCCATCTCATTGGCTGTCGTCTTGTCGGTCTGTGAGGGGCCTGGCGTCATGTGACCCTGCTGCTCGAACGGGTCGTGAACCGGAGTCTGACTGCCGTGGTACCCGCTTTCCTCCGACATCCCAGGGTGCTTTGGGGTCTGGCTGCCCCCGGGGGTTCTGGGAAATGAGTCCTGATGCTGTTGTAGTCTTCCTGGAGACTGCTGCAACTGAAGAGAGGAAGACAGAGGGTATAGTTGAAGATAGCTTTAATAACAGAGGATCAAAGCACCACAAGGGCCCCGTTCATCCCTCTGGGGCCAACATGTAAGAAGTAGAAAGTACAGGTATTTGAGTTCAACATGTAAGAAGTAGAAAGTACAGGTATTTGAGTTCAACATGTGAGAAGTAGAAAGTACAGGTATTTGAGTTCAACATGTAAGAAGTAGAAAGTACAGGTATTTGAGTTCAACATGTGAGAAGTAGAAAGTACAGGTATTTGAGTTCAACATGGGAGAAGTAGAAAGTACAGGTATTTGAGTTCAACATGTAAGAAGTAGAAAGTACAGGTATTTGTGTTCAACATGTAAGAAGTAGAAAGTACAGGTATTTGAGTTCAACATGTAAGAAGTAGAAAGTACAGGTATTTGAGTTCAACATGTGAGAAGTAGAAAGTACAGGTATTTGAGTTCAACATGTAAGAAGTAGAAAGTACAGGTATTTGAGTTCAACATGTGAGAAGTAGAAAGTACAGGTATTTGAGTTCAACATGTAAGAAGTAGAAAGTACAGGTATTTGAGTTCAACATGTGAGAAGTAGAAAGTACAGGTATTTGAGTTCAACATGTGAGAAGTAGAAAGTACAGGTATTTGAGTTCAACATGTGAGAAGTAGAAAGTACAGGTATTTGAGTTCAACATGTGAGAAGTAGAAAGTACAGGTATTTGAGTTCAACATGTGAGAAGTAGAAAGTACAGGTATTTGAGTTCAACATGTAAGAAGTAGAAAGTAAAAGTATTTGAGTTCAACATGTAAGAAGTAGAAAGTACAGGTATTTGAGTTCAACATGTAAGAAGTAGAAAGTACAGGTATTTGAGTTCAACATGTAAGAAGTAGAAAGTACAGGTATTTGTGTTCAACATGTAAGAAGTAGAAAGTACAGGTATTTGAGTTCAACATGTAAGAAGTAGAAAGTACAGGTATTTGTGTTCAACATGTACGAAGTAGAAAGTACAGGTATTTGAGTTCAACATGTGAGAAGTAGAAAGTACAGGTATTTGAGTTCAACATGTAAGAAGTAGAAAGTACAGGTATTTGGGTTCAACATGTGAGAAGTAGAAAGTACAGGTATTTGTGTTCAACATGTAAGAAGTAGAAAGTACAGGTATTTGAGTTCAACATGTAAGAAGTAGAAAGTACAGGTATTTGTGTTCAACATGTACGAAGTAGAAAGTACAGGTATTTGTGTTCAACATGTAAGAAGTAGAAAGTACAGGTATTTGAGTTCAACATGTAAGAAGTAGAAAGTACAGGTATTTGTGTTCAACATGTACGAAGTAGAAAGTACAGGTATTTGAGTTCAACATGTGAGAAGTAGAAAGTACAGGTATTTGAGTTCAACATGTAAGAAGTAGAAAGTACAGGTATTTGAGTTCAACATGAGAGAAGTAGAAAGTACAGGTATTTGAGTTCAACATGTAAGAAGTAGAAAGTACAGGTATTTGAGTTCAACATGTGAGAAGTAGAAAGTACAGGTATTTGTGTTCAACATGTAAGAAGTAGAAAGTACAGGTATTTGAGTTCAACATGAGAGAAGTAGAAAGTACAGGTATTTGTGTTCAACATGTAAGAAGTAGAAAGTACAGGTATTTGAGTTCAACATGTAAGAAGTAGAAAGTAAAAGTATTTGTGTTCAACATGTGAGAAGTAGAAAGTACAGGTATTTGAGTTCAACATGTAAGAAGTAGAAAGTACAGGTATTTGAGTTCAACATGTAAGAAGTAGAAAGTACAGGTTTTTGTGTTCAACATGTGAGAAGTAGAAAGTACAGGTATTTGAGTTCAACATGTGAGAAGTAGAAAGTACAGGTTTTTGTGTTCAACATGTGAGAAGTAGAAAGTACAGGTATTTGAGTTCAACATGTGAGAAGTAGAAAGTACAGGTATTTGTGTTCAACATGTGAGAAGTAGAAAGTACAGGTTTTTGTGTTCAACATGTAAGAAGTAGAAAGTACAGGTATTTGAGTTCAACATGAGAGAAGTAGAAAGTACAGGTATTTGAGTTCAACATGTGAGAAGTAGAAAGTACAGGTTTTTGTGTTCAACATGTGAGAAGTAGAAAGTACAGGTATTTGTGTTCAACATGTAAGAAGTAGAAAGTACAGGTATTTGAGTTCAACATGAGAGAAGTAGAAAGTACAGGTATTTGAGTTCAACATGTAAGAAGTAGAAAGTACAGGTATTTGAGTTCAACATGAGAGAAGTAGAAAGTACAGGTATTTGAGTTCAACATGTAAGAGGTAGAAAGTACAGGTATTTGGGTTCAACATGTAAGAAGTAGAAAGTACAGGTATTTGAGTTCAACATGTAAGAAGTAGAAAGTACAGGTATTTGGGTTCAACATGTAAGAAGTAGAAAGTACAGGTATTTGGGTTCAACATGTAAGAAGTAGAAAGTACAGGTATTTGGGTTCAACATGTGAGAAGTAGAAAGTACAGGTATTTGAGTTCAACATGTGAGAAGTAGAAAGTACAGGTATTTGAGTTCAACATGTGAGAAGTAGAAAGTACAGGTATTTGAGTTCAACATGTAAGAAGTAGAAAGTACAGGTATTTGAGTTCAACATGTAAGAAGTAGAAAGTACAGGTATTTGTGTTCAACATGTAAGAAGTAGAAAGTACAGGTATTTGAGTTCAACATGTAAGAAGTAGAAAGTACAGGTATTTGAGTTCAACATGTAAGAAGTAGAAAGTACAGGTATTTGAGTTCAACATGTAAGAGGTAGAAAGTACAGGTATTTGGGTTCAACATGTAAGAAGTAGAAAGTACAGGTATTTGAGTTCAACATGTAAGAAGTAGAAAGTACAGGTATTTGGGTTCAACATGTAAGAAGTAGAAAGTACAGGTATTTGGGTTCAACATGTAAGAAGTAGAAAGTACAGGTATTTGGGTTCAACATGTGAGAAGTAGAAAGTACAGGTATTTGAGTTCAACATGTGAGAAGTAGAAAGTACAGGTATTTGAGTTCAACATGTGAGAAGTAGAAAGTACAGGTATTTGAGTTCAACATGTAAGAAGTAGAAAGTACAGGTATTTGAGTTCAACATGTAAGAAGTAGAAAGTACAGGTATTTGTGTTCAACATGTAAGAAGTAGAAAGTACAGGTATTTGAGTTCAACATGTAAGAAGTAGAAAGTACAGGTATTTGAGTTCAACATGTAAGAAGTAGAAAGTACAGGTATTTGAGTTCAACATGTGAGAAGTCAAAGTAAAATGTAGTCAGAAAAATAAGTAGTGGAGTAAAGTACTGATACCAGAAAGATGTACTAAAGTACAGTAACAAAGTATTTGTACTCCACTACTTCCCACCTCTGTGGCTGACTGACAGGTGGACTGTTACCTGGTGGTGTTGGGGGGTGAAGGTCTCGGAGAGTCCTAGTCCCTCCCCAGTGGGGGGTCTCGGGGTGGAGGGCTGCTGGTTGTAGGGGTCGTTGTTGCGCTGTCCTCCTGGGGATCGAGGGAATGGGCGAGGGGTCCCGGGATTTGAGGCGTAGGGGTCCAGGTTCTGATGGGAGGGGGACGGCCTCCTACTGGTGGACTGCTGGTTGTACTGAGACAGGTACGCTGGGTCAGAAAGTGGACGGGGGGTCCCGGGGGAAAGCTGGGAAAAGGGGTCTGGGATCTGTTGGGCGTAAGGGCTCCGATGAGGGGAACCAACTCCTGATAGTGGACTGGAAGGGAAGTCAAAACCCAGATCTGTGGGTCTTCGAATTCCTCCTGGGGGGCCAAAGGACTCCTGAGGGGGCATCGGGGCTTTAAACAAACCGCCCTGGACCAGTTCACCCCCACGATTGTACAGTTCAGACCCCCCGACACGGAGGGTACTGGGAGGAGGCCTCTGGTACTCTGAGCCTCGCATGGAGACCAGACCTGATGGGGCTGAGCCTGAGGGAGGGCTCATCATAACGGAGCGAGCCTGCTGCAGACCTGAGGGGAGGAAACACACAGGTTACTAGGTGGAGGAAACGAGGAGGAGACGGTTACTAGGTGGAGGAAACGAGGAGGAGACGGTTACTAGGAGGAGGAAACGAGGAGGAGACGGTTACTAGGAGGAGGAAACGAGGAGGAGACGGTTACTACGGGGAGGAAACGGTTACTAGGAGGAGGAAACGAGAAGGAGACGGTTACTAGGTGGAGGAAACAAGAGGGGAGTCTTACTAGGTGGAGGAAACAAGGAGGAGACGGTTACTAGGATTAGGAAACGAGGAGGAGACGGTTACTAGGAGGAGGAAACGAGGAGGAGACGGTTATTAGGTGGAGGAAACGAGGAGGAGACGGTTACTAGGGGAAGGAAACGGTTACTAGGAGGAGGAAACGAGGAGGAGACGGTTACTAGGTGGAGGAAACGAGGGGGAGACGGTTACTAGGTGGAGGAAACGAGGAGGAGACGGTTACTAGGAGGAGGAAACGAGGAGGAGACGGTTACTAGGTGGAGGAAACGAGGGGGAGACGGTTATTAGGTGGAGGAAACGAGGAGGAGACGGTTACTAGGGGGAGGAAACGGTTACTAGGTGGAGGAAACGAGGAGGAGACGGTTACTAGGTGGAGGAAACGAGGAGGAGACGGTTAATAGGTGGAGGAAACGAGGAGGAGACGGTTAATAGGTGGAGGAAACGAGGAGGAGACGGTTACTAGGTGGAGGAAACGAGGAGGAGACGGTTACTAGGAGGAGGAAACGAGGAGGAGACGGTTACTAGGTGGAGGAAACGAGGAGGAGACGGTTACTAGGTGGAGGAAACGAGGAGGAGACGGTTACTAGGGGGAGGAAACGGTTACTAGGTGGAGGAAACAAGGAGGAGACGGTTACTAGGTGGAGGAAACGAGGAGGAAACGGTTATTAGGGGGAGGAAACGAGGAGGAGACGGTTAGTAGCTGGAGGAAACAAGAGGGGAGTGTTACTAGGTGGAGGAAACGAGGAGGAGATGGTTACTAGGTGGAGGAAACGAGGAGGAGACGGTTACTAGGAGAAGGAAACGAGGAGGAGACGGTTACTAGGTGGAGGAAACAAGAGGGGAGTCTTACTAGGTGGAGGAAACGAGGAGGAGACGGTTATAAGGTGGAGGAAACGTGGAGGACACGGTTACTAGGAGGAGGAAACGAGGAGGAGACGGTTACTAGGTGGAGGAAACGAGGAGGAGACGGTTACTAGGGGGAGGAAACGAGGAGGAGACGGTTACTAGGTGGAGGAAACGAGGAGGAGACGGTTAATAGGTGGAGGAAACGAGGAGGAGAAGGTTAATAGGTGGAGGAAACGAGGAGGAGACGGTTACTAGGTGGAGGAAACGAGGAGGAGACGGTTACTAGGTGGAGCAAACGAGGAGGAGACGGTTACTAGGTGGAGGAAACGAGGAGGAGACGGTTACTAGGTGGAGGAAACGAGGAGGAGACGGTTACTAGGAGGAGGAAACGAGGAGGAGACGGTTACTAGGTGGAGGAAACGAGGAGGAGACGGTTACTAGGTGGAGGAAACGAGGAGGAGACGGTTACTAGGTGGAGGAAACGAGGAGGAGACGGTTAATAGGTGGAGGAAACGAAGAGGAGACGGTTACTAGGGGGAGGAAACGAGGAGGAGACGGTTACTAGGTGGTGGAAACGAGGAGGAGACGGTTACTAGGTGGAGGAAACGAGGAGGAGACGGTTACTAGGTGGAGGAAACGAGGAGGAGACGGTTACTAGGTGGAGGAAACGAGGAGGAGACGGTTACTAGGTGGAGGAAACGAGGAGGAGACGGTTAATAGGTGGAGGAAACGAGGAGGAGACGGTTACTAGGTGGAGGAAACGAGGAGGAGACGGTTACTAGGTGGAGGAAACGAGGAGGAGACGGTTACTAGGTGGAGGAAACGAGGAGGAGACGGTTACTAGGTGGAGGAAACGAGGAGGAGACGGTTACTAGGTGGAGGAAACAATAAAAGACATATTTGGATTTACCTTGGAGGTTTCCCAGGTTCCTGTCGGGGGTCTTGGAGTCGGGGGAGGGTGCGGGGGACCCGAAGGCGTCGTGGGCGGGCGAGGCTCCTCCCAGGGAGTTGTGGCGCTGCAGGGGGGGGGCCTGGTTACTCTGGGAGGGGGGGGCGGGGCGAGGCGTGCCCCCCATCTTACTGTAGGGGTCCCAGGGGGAGGAGGGGCGGGACGAAGGTGGAGAGAACATCTGAGGGGAGGATGGTGGTTGGTGGAGAGGGGAGGAAGGGAGGGGCGAATGGGGGAGGGAAGAGAAACCGGATGGGGGCGGGGCTTGTGGGCGTAGGAACACGTCGTCATGATGTCTGGACGGAGGGTGATCCGAGGGGGAGTTGCTGCCAGCGTCAGGGGAGACGGGGGGCAGGAGGTTCTGCTGACGGAGCTGCTCACTCTTCACCTGCTCCAGCTTTATGGTCGCCTCGATTTTCGCCTGTTGTTTACTCTTCTGACGCATTACCTGAAAGGGGGGGAGACAGGGGGGAGAGAGGTGAGGAAGTGGGAGGCAGCACAGGGGGAGGTAAGCATGATGACGGGGCAGCTCACTGTCCCTCCCTCTTCACATCATCATGAGGTTTAAGCCATGCTATGTGAGGAATGCAGGTTCACTGAAAGAGGCCACGCCCATCAGCGTGCGCTCGCTGCTACAAGGCTTTGATTGGCATTTATCAAATAAGGTCATGAAATCTGGGATCATGTAAAGTCTGAGGAGACGGAGGATGCGACATATATGACCGTAGAAGGTCAGAACATGTCTGCTACGCTGTCTGAAGTGTTTATGAGATACTCTTACTCCAGAGAGAGCCGCAGTGACGCGTCCTGAAACGCAAGTAAACTCCTTCCGGTTCCTTCGACAGAAACCAACGCAGTCTCTCCGTAGGGCAGGGGTGTCAAACTCAAGGCCCGGGGGCCAAATCCGGCCCTCGACTTCATTTGATGTGGCCCCGCAAGAGCATGCAAAGAATATAATACGTTTATTATACGGTTACATGCCACTTTACAGAAGCAGGTTGCCCATAAACTACATTTCCCACAATGCATCTCGTTTTGTGACATGCGCACTGAAGAGACTTGCAATTATTTGCCCTGGACTTCTGCTTTCAGACATTACCCTATCCGATAATAATCCAATTCAGAGGCAATAATGTAACATAATACATTATTTTATATAATTATATATTTATATATGTATATTTATAAAGTTACAACCGGCCCTTTGAGTGCAACCATAATGCTAATGTGGCCCGCGATGAAATTGAGTTTGACGCCCCTGCCGTAGGGTTTAGGAAACCAGCTGAGATCAGGTCTGAAACGCGTTGAAGAGACGGGTTACGTTTTGTTCAGCCGGATAATCTCCACGCGTCTACGTTTATCATTTTCTAAATCGTAAATCTAGTCGCCAGAAGCTAAACGCTAACGTGATGCTATGAAGGAGCTACAGCTTCAACGTCACGCGACTTCAGATCCAGATTCAAACTCTCAGACTCTAGATGGAGCGAGTTGAAGCGTCTGTTGGAACACTCTGCAGGAGGCGGGGACTGGCTTTGAAGCAGAGCAGGGCCAGGAGTCCTGAGGTCACATGAAATACCCTTTAAAAGACCCTTTCCAAACATGTTACTCGCCATGGTAACCGGTTAGAACTCACTTGGAGTTCTAACCGGTTACCATGGCGACACACTTCACCTCACGTTGACTATACACAGTATTGATCGTCCTTCCTCCGTATCTTCCAACCGTTTGGACGCAGACTTGCATTTCCCCATAACGATGTTGCTTAGCAACCGGCGTAAACGGTTTCTTTTTAATATGGCTTTTCAAATTTAAATGTTCAAATGTTCGAACTGTTAAACATGGCTTTCTTTCTTTTAATTAATTATTTTGTGTGTTTTGTGTTTCCTCTGTTTGATCCTGTAAAGCACTTTGAATGCATTACTGTATGAATTGTGCTATACAAATAAATCGCCTTGCCTTAATTTTCACTAAATTGATCAACTTGTAATACCTTTTACCCCGCGGACCCCCCGAGGGCAAACTAACTTAGAGGAGTGTTCACGTGTTCGGCGTAATGACGTAAAACGCCTTCTGTAGTCCTGTTCAGCCGCTCGGTAACACCCATCGCCTCTCAGACACGTCCACGCTTCAGGAGTCCCGTCTCTTCAACGCGTCTCAACCTCAGACCGTAGTGCAGATAGCTTCCTAAACCCTACGGAGAGATCCCATTGGCTCTGAGACCAGGGGACAGGAAGTGGAGACATGCTGACTCACTTCCTGGTTGTAGGACGCGTCACTGCTCCGCTCTGTAGGAATCAGACTATCGACGGCTAAAGCGCTACGATGTTTAACTTCAACCATCTGTGTCTCCGTCTTTAATGTCGCGAGTGTTACATCGGATCCACGACAGACACTTGCCCGCCCTGCTGCGATGAGGCGGTCGCTGCGAGGCCACGGACACGCTGTGGTTTCCCCCAAACACGTGCAAACCGGAGGAGGTACCCCCGGTGCAGCTGCGTTAGCTCCCACCCCCTTAGCTTTGAGCGGCGACTCTGTACTGACGGGGTTCTGATTTAAGGAGAAGCAGCTGGGATGTTGAAGCTAAAGAATGAACTCCCTGCAGCCGGTTTCTCCATCTTATCCTCGTTTAGTTTTTGTGCTGAAAACATCACGTTTCAGTCACTTTGGCCGTTCAGACTGATTTAAACTGATCTCATAATAACTCACGGTAATGACTGCTAACTAGGGATGTCCCGATCCGATTCCGATCATTTGATTTTGACAATCTGCCGATACCGATTTTTCCCGATCCGATCTTTATGCGTTAAGAGAAAAAAGGTAACAGATAACGGCTGGTCATCCAACGCGATGAGTTCAGCTATCTGGCTGTTCTCTGTTCTGGGGCAGTTTCTCTTTCCTTTTGAACGTCTCTGAAAGTGTCGGTTGCTTCAGTGCCGTTCCCCGAGTGGCCGCTGTGTACTCGTCGTGTTGTTGTTGGTGTTTGTTTCTCAGGTGGCGTATTAGATTGGTCGTGTTGAACGTAGCTCTGTTCTTTCCACCACCTTGCAAACATTGCATCTGGCTGATACACTGCCTTCGCTTTCAATTTCATAATACTTCCAAACTCCTGACCTCTGCTCCGTCCCGACTCCCGAGTCACCAGCTGGACGTAGCCTCTCGTTAGCTCGCTGCTGCTATTAGACACTGCGTAGACGTGATACTTTAAGACGTAAACATGGTCATTTTTGTTTTGTAACATTAAATAAATAAATTAAAAATCCCGATCCCCGATTTGTTTTTAAATCACGTGATCGGATCGGGACATCTCGACTGCTAATGCTAATTTAAGTACATGTGTGCATATGTATAAATGTGTCTGTTGATTGTGTGTATATAGGTGTGTACATATAAACGGTATTTCGATCCCTCTGTCTCTGTAAAGGTGGCGTTGATGTTCTGCAGCCAAAGTGAGCACAAAGTGTGAAAAGAGAAGTGTTAGCTCGTTAGATAGCAGCGTCAGGCTAACCGAAGGGGGACAGGTCTTAAAGGGAGTCTTTAAACACAGAACATGTAAAGCAGTGGTCCAGCGTCTGGGATCCAGAGAGAGTGCAGTGTGAGGGAGCGTCTCTGCCTGTGTTGGTTCTTACCAGAGCCTCTGGTCCTGCTACAGGTGCCTGGGAGGGACAATCTTTATCTGATGGTGATTTTAGGGCTTTGGCTCCCCCTCTGTCTTTACCCTCTCCCTTTTTCAATGACAGTCACAGCACAGGGATTAGTGGAAGGCAATGACACAATGGCGTAAAATGATCGAAACCCCCCCCCAAAAACATGCAGCATGGAGGTTACCATGGTTACAGTCAGAGCAGGGGGGAAACCAGCGCCGTAACTGCAGCCGTGAATTCTACTTCCTGTACGATGATTTACTCGATTCAAACTACTGCAGGGTACATGTATATGTGCTTGTATATATATATGTGTGTGTAGTGTGTGTGTGTGTGTGTGTGTGTGTGTGTGTGTGTTTAAGTAGACACATCTGTACATGTGTAGATATTTGCCATTCAATCAACCTTTATGTACTAAAGGAAGGGGGATCTTTAAATCGAGCGTTCTGATTGGCTGCAGTCTGGCGTTGCCCCCCCCCCTCTCTCTCTACCTGATGCAGGTGACGTTAAACACTCACCTGTCTGAACTTCCACTCTTGTTCCTGCTCCGTTTCCCGGGGTCTCAGAGGGTCCCTGAACGCATCGGAGTCCCTGAACCCATCGGAGTCCCTGAATCCCTCAGAGTCCCTGAACGCATCGTCTGCGTCCCTGAAGGCATCACAGTCCATGGAGTCGGGGTCAAAAGGTCCCGGGGTCAGCGCTGACGGTGGTGGTGGAGGGGGGAGGGGCTGTGGGATGAGGGGGCGTTTGATTGGCTCGTTGCACACTTGCACCTTGTTGATTCGCTGAGCCGCTCTGTTATCTCGAGCCCTTTGCTGCAGAGGAAACGGAGAGGGGTCAAAGAGGCGCTGCTCGGTCCCAACGGCAAAACATGAGAAGGCTCTTATTTTGAAAAACCTTGATCTGATGTCCTGGGAAAGGGGTGTCAAACTAAAGGCCCGCGACCCCATTTTGTGTGGCCCCGCAAGAGCTCGCAAAGAATATAATAAACGATACAATTGGTTTAATTGTTGAATATTTGCTTCCAATTATCTGCCCTAGGCTTCTGCTTTCAGACGGAGTCATTACCAGAACTGATAACGACCCAACGCAGAGCAATTATGTAATTCAATACATGATTACATGGCTTAGTTGAATACTCGATTCTGATTGGTCAATTCAGAACACGTGACAATCCAGTAGTCCAGACCGCTGTCAAGGACTTAATGACCGTTGTTAAGGACGCTCACGTGTGCAGTTTGGAACTGGGCCCAGTAACGGGGCAGAAGCCTCCTCGTTACGCAGCGGTCCAGACACACAGATCCTCTGGCGTCAGGGCGGGATATCGAGATACTTCCCGAGGTCTGACTTCATGCAGTGTGCTACTTCTAAAGCAAGCAGCGATGTTTTCAAATCTGTAATCAAAAAGCTCCTCAGAAACACGATGGAAGCACTTCCTGCCGTTGCTACGTAGTTCAAACACACGATGGAAGCACTTCCTGCCGTCGCTACGTCGTTCAAACACACGATGGAAGCACTTCCTGCCGTTGCTACGTAGTTCAAACACACGATGGAAGCACTTCCTGCCGTCGCTACGTCGTTCAAACACACGATGGAAGCACTTCCTGCCGTTGCTACGTCGTTCAAACACACGATGGAAGCACTTCCTGCCGTTGCTACGTAGTTCAAACACACGATGGAAGCACTTCCTGCCGTTGCTACGTAGTTCAAACACACGATGGAAGCACTTCCTGCCGTTGCTACGTAGTTCAAACACACGATGGAAGCACTTCCTGCCGTCGCTACGTCGTTCAAACACACGATGGAAGCACTTCCTGCCGTTGCTACGTAGTTCAAACACACGATGGAAGCACTTCCTGCCGTTGCTACGTAGTTCAAACACACGATGGAAGCACTTCCTGCCGTTGCTACGTAGTTCAAACACACGATGGAAGCACTTCCTGCCGTCGCTACGTCGTTCAAACACACGATGGAAGCACTTCCTGCCGTTGCTACGTCGTTCAAACACACGATGGAAGCACTTCCTGCCGTCGCTACGTAGTTCAAACACACGATGGAAGCACTTCCTGCCGTCGCTACGTAGTTCAAACACACGATGGAAGCACTTCCTGCCGTTGCTACGTAGTTCAAACACACGATGGAAGCACTTCCTGCCGTTGCTACGTAGTTCAAACACACGATGGAAGCACTTCCTGCCGTTGCTACGTAGTTCAAACACACGATGGAAGCACTTCCTGCCGTCGCTACGTAGTTCAAACACACGATGGAAGCACTTCCTGCCGTCGCTACGTAGTTCAAACACACGATGGAAGCACTTCCTGCCGTTGCTACGTGGTTCAAACACACGATGGAAGCACTTCCTGCCGTTGCTACGTCGTTCAAACACACGATGGAAGCACTTCCTGCCGTTGCTACGTCGTTCAAACGGTAACAACGGACTATTTCTCTTAGCGGATGCACGTCATCTGAAAGCAATAATAGCCTACTATTTTTTAAATCTATAAAAGTATTTCATCATGACGTCACCTCGCGTCGGGGCCCCTGACCTCGCTGCACATTATCCCGTACTCATCGTATAAATATTTAAACATGTATATTTATAGAGTCTTAATGCTGCCCCTCCCCCGCCCGAGAGACGAATTGTCATTAAAACCCACGAAATACAACATTTAGGGATTTATTTTTAACTGAGGATAATCTAACAACTGATTAGGACTCACACTAACGTTTTTACTCTTTAACGGTTTGTTTACGTGATGTCAACATTTTAATTGTTTTCTGCTTAATAAATGCTAGTAGTACCGTACTTTTCGGACTATAAAGCGCACCTGCATATGAGCCTCAGCAGCTAATCTGTCCGTCTGTCTTGCTCTCGTTCCGTCTCTCGTACCACTTTTACTTTGGCGCGCTACCTGTCTCGCTCTTTCCCGGCCTCCAGCTTTTCCTGCTGGAGCCCGCCGCTTAGAGGTGGCGGGCGCGGACCGGTCCTAGAGCCCGTAGTGTTAAAGGTGGCGGGCGCGGACCGGTCCTAGAGCCCGTAGTGTTAAAGGTGGCGGGCGCGGACCGGTCCTAGAGCCCGTAGCGTTAAAGGTGGCGGGCGCGGACCGGTCTTAGAGCCCGTAGTGTTAAAGGTGGCGGGCGCGGACCGCTCCTAGAGCCCGTAGTGTTAAAGGTGGCGGGCGCGGACCGGTCCTAGAGCCCGTAGAGTTAAAGGTGGCGGGCGCGGACCGGTCCTAGAGCCCGTAGTGTTAAAGGTGGCGGGCGCGGACCGGTCCTAGAGCCCGTAGTGTTAAAGGTGGCGGGCGCGGACCGGTCCTAGAGCCCGTAGTGTTAAAGGTGGCGGGCGCGGACCGGTCCTAGAGCCCGTAGTGTTATAGGTGGCGGGCGCGGACCGGTCCTAGAGCCCGTAGTGTTAAAGGTGGCGGGCGCGGACCGGTCCTAGAGCCCGTAGCGTTAAAGGTGGCGGGCGCGGACCGGTCCTAGAGCCCCGTAGTGTTAAAGGTGGTTAATTTTACCTGTAAAACCCATAGATTCAGGAGCTCTCCTAGTGGCCGTTAGCGGTACACAAAAAATGGGGGAAAAAGTCGCGGCTTATAGTCCGAAAAGTACGGTAGTTTGTTTTTTAACGGCGTGAAAACTGAACATCCGGATGGTGATATTAAAAAAACGGATATTGTTGTATTTCTATTCTTTGCAATATATCAGAGCCAGGACTTTCCAGCTTACACTATGCACACTTGGAAGTATGCTTAATGTTGGTGCGGATGGCGAGCCGGGGTCGGAGCGGGCGCCGGATGCTCGTTGGCTGCGGATAACTCGACACATCTCGCTCACGTTGTCGCATGACGTGACTTTGAGATTTAATAAACACTCACCACGAAGGGAGCTCGGTCCTGAGAGCTGGCTTTCCTCCACAGCTTGGCGATCTGCTTCACTCGGGTCGACCACTCTGAGAGACACACACACACACACACACACACACAATAAACATACAGTAGACTAACGCGTAGGTGTTGGGATCAGGGGTCACAGGGTCAAACCCCACTACAAGTAACATGTAATGTAATGGGGTTGTCAGTGTGTGTGTGTGAGTGGGAGAGTGTGTGTGAGTGAGTGCGTGCGTGCCTGAGTGTGTGAGAGTGAGTGAGTGAGTGTGTGTGTGCGTGCGTGCGTGCGTGCGTGTGTGTGCGTGTGTGCGTGCGTGAGTGTGTGTGTGTGTGTGTGAGTGTGTGTGTGTCTGTTTATGTGTGTGTCTGTGTGTGTGAGTGTCTGTGTGTGTGAGTGTCTGTGCGTGTGAGTGAGTGAGTGAGTGAGTGAGTGAGTGAGTGTGTGTGTGTGTCTGTTGATGTGTGTGTCTGTGTGTGTGAGTGTGTGTGTCTGTGTGTGTGTGTGTGTGTGTGTGTGTGTGTGTGTGTGTGTGTGAGAGGGAGAGTGTGTGTGTGTGTGTGTGTGTGTGTGTGTACCGGGGTGCTCCTCCTTCATCTGGGGGAACTTGGTGTTGCAGTAGAGGACAGGAGCGACGGTGGCCATTTCTCCCAGCTCCTCCTCCTTCTCCCACTTCAACATTCCTCTCTGAGCCGTCGACATCACTTCCGGCTCGCCCTCTGCTCCCCGATTGGACGGGGACGGGGAGGGGGCGGGGCTCTCGGGAGGAGGCATCCTATAGGCCGCCGGACTCTGACTGCTTTGGAAGAGAGGAGAGGCGACTCCCATGAGGCCGTTCACCATCGGGAGGCGAGGAAACACTGCTGAGAGACAGGGTATAATTATTCATTTCTGTTGAACATCCTGAGCATCCTCCTCCAGCATGAGAGTAGCATGCTAACAAGGGTACCAGCTAGCTGTGAACATGACATGGTGCTTGATGACCCTGAAGAGCATCAGGACTGCTTGAGGCAGATGATAGCTATGTGATGAACATGATGACTCAGCCTCTATGGAGAGAGACATCAAGCATGCTCATTATGGAGAGAGGCATCAAGCATGCTCACTATGGAGAGAGACATCAAGCATGCTCATTATGGAAAGAGGCATCAAGCATGCTCATTATGGAGAGAGACATCAAGCATGCTCATTTCTGACGTGGAGCTGATCTGAAGTAAACATTGAAGACTGCTTTCTGTTGCTCCATTTTGTGACTGTGTGACTCCCTCTCTTGATATCAGCATGTGAAGGACACTGCTCAGGAACTAGTCTCTGTATGTGATGACGCCCTCTCTTGGATATCAGCATGTGAAGGACACTGCTCAGGAACTAGTCTCTGTATGTGATGACTCCCTCTCTTGATATCAGCATGTGAAGGACACTGCTCAGGAACTAGTCTCTGTATGTGATGACGCCCTCTCTTGGATATCAGCATGTGAAGGACACTGCTCAGGAACTAGTCTCTGTATGTGATGACTCCCTCTCTTCGATATCAGCATGTGAAGGACACTGCTCAGGAACTAGTCTCTGTATGTGATGACTCCCTCTCTTGATATCAGCATGTGAAGGACACTGCTCATGAACTAGTCTCTGTATGTGATGACTCCCTCTCTTGATATCAGCATGTGAAGGACACTGCTCAGGAACTAGTCTCTGTATGTGATGACTCCCTCTCTTCGATATCAGCATGTGAAGGACACTGCTCAGGAACTAGTCCCTGTATGTGATGACTCCTTCCCTCTGGAGAGGATCACAGATACGAGGATCCTGAGGCTGAAGCTCGAGCCGGTGATTATTAACATTTAATATTTAAGAATTAATTATTCAGAAAAGTGAGAATTCTTTGAGGAAAAGATAAAAAATTATGAAAAAGTCGGATTTTTTAGTTTTTCTATGTGTATGCACTTAATAACAGGGTGTGTGTGTGTGTGTGTGTACCTGCGTGGTGTGTGTGTGTCTTGCTCCCAGCAGCAGAGTGTGTGTGTTCCTGTTGTTGGTTGTTGCTGCGATTTGGACTGAGGACGGCCGTGAACACGTCCTCCACGTCTTTCCCCTCCAGCTCTAAAAACACACACCCACACAGAGCAGTACAATGAACATTTACAATTCAACACAAAACATTAACACAATCCCAGTGCAGGTTTTTCACAATAAAAGCCTTTGTATAACAGGAGTCGGAAAGACTTTTAATTTGAAAAATCAGCAGAAAAATGTCATACATTTACTGGGATATTTTTTGCCGAGTACATTTGCAAGAAATATAAAGTTAGCTTGTGTTTGAGCCGTGTGCAGAGAGTGTGTAGTGTGTGTGTGTAGTGAGTGTGTAGTGTGTGTGCAAGAGTGTGTAGTGTGTGCAGAGAGTGTGTAGTGTGTGTAGTGTGTGTGTAGAGAGTGTGTAGAGAGTGTGTAGTGTGTGCAGAGAGTGTGTAGTGAGTGTGTGCAGAGAGTGTGTAGTGTGTGTAGTGTGTGTGTAGTGTGTGTAGAGAGTGTGTAGTGTGTGTAGTGTGTAGTGAGTGTGTGTAGAGAGTGTGTAGTGTGTGCAGAGAGTGTGTAGTGTGTAGTGAGTGTGTGCAGAGAGTGTGTAGTGTGTGTGCAGAGAGTGTGTAGTGTGTGTGTAGTGTGTGTAGAGAGTGTGTAGTGTGTGCAGAGAGTGTGTAGTGTGTAGTGAGTGTGTCCAGAGAGTGTGTAGAGTGTGTAGTGTGTGTGCAGTGAGTGTGTAGTGTGTGTAGTGTGTGTAGTGTGTGTGTAGTGTGTGCAGAGAGTGTGTAGTGTGTGTAGTGTGTGCAGAGAGTGTGTAGTGTGTGTAGTGTGTGTAGTGTGTGCAGAGTGTGTAGTGTGTGTAGTGTGTGCAGAGAGTGTGTAGTGTGTGTAGTGTGTGTAGTG
>CM070448.1:1960729-1973229 GCA_036324595.1 Champsocephalus gunnari | reverse complement strand
TAGTTCCTTTATAGCCCAACATTAGCCGCCTTTAGCTTAGCGGTGGTGACGTGAAGTCATGTGACCGTGCTGTAGTTCCTTTATAGCCCAACATTAGCCACCTTTAGCTTAGCGGTGGTGACGTGAAGTCATGTGACCGTGCTGTAGTTCCTTTATAGCCCAACATTAGCCTCCTTTAGCTTAGCGGTGGTGACGTGAAGTCATGTGACCGTGCTGTAGTTCCTTTATAGCCCAACATTAGCCTCCTTTAGCTTAGCGGTGGTGACGTGAAGTCATGTGACCGTGCTGTAGTTCCTTTATAGCCCAACATTAGCCTCCTTTAGCTTAGCGGTGGTGACGTGAAGTCATGTGACCGTGCTGTAGTTCCTTTATAGCCCAACATTAGCCTCCTTTAGCTTAGCGGTGGTGACGTGAAGTCATGTGACCGTGCTGTAGTTCCTTTATAGCCCAACATTAGCCTCCTTTAGCTTAGCGGTGGTGACGTGAAGTCATGTGACCGTGCTGTAGTTCCTTTATAGCCCAACATTAGCCTCCTTTAGCTTAGCGGTGGTGACGTGAAGTCATGTGACCGTGCTGTAGTTCCTTTATAGCCCAACATTAGCCTCCTTTAGCTTAGCGGTGGTGACGTGAAGTCATGTGACCGTGCTGTAGTTCCTTTATAGCCCAACATTAGCCTCCTTTAGCTTAGCGGTGGTGACGTGAAGTCATGTGACCGTGCTGTAGTTCCTTTATAGCCCAACATTAGCCTCCTTTAGCTTAGCGGTGGTGACGTGAAGTCATGTGACCGTGCTGTAGTTCCTTTATAGCCCAACATTAGCCTCCTTTAGCTTAGCGGTGGTGACGTGAAGTCATGTGACCGTGCTGTAGTTCCTTTATAGCCCAACATTAGCCTCCTTTAGCTTAGCGGTGGTGACGTGAAGTCATGTGACCGTGCTGTAGTTCCTTTATAGCCCAACATTAGCCTCCTTTAGCTTAGCGGTGGTGACGTGAAGTCATGTGACCGTGCTGTAGTTCCTTTATAGCCCAACATTAGCCACCTTTAGCTTAGCGGTGGTGACGTGAAGTCATGTGACCGTGCTGTAGTTCCTTTATAGCCCAACATTAGCCGCCTTTAGCTTAGCGGTGGTGACGTGAAGTCATGTGACCGTGCTGTAGTTCCTTTATAGCCCAACATTAGCCCCTTTAGCTTAGCGGTGGTGACGTGAAGTCATGTGACCGTGCTGTAGTTCCTTTATAGCCCAACATTAGCACCTTTAGCTTAGCGGTGGTGACGTGAAGTCATGTGACCGTGCTGTAGTTCCTTTATAGCCCAACATTAGCCGCCTTTAGCTTAGCGGTGGTGACGTGAAGTCATGTGACCGTGCTGTAGTTCCTTTATAGCCCAACATTAGCCGCCTTTAGCTTAGCGGTGGTGACGTGAAGTCATGTGACCGTGCTGTAGTTCCTTTATAGCCCAACATTAGCCTCCTTTAGCTTAGCGGTGGTGACGTGAAGTCATGTGACAGTGCTGTAGTTCCTATATAGCCCAACATTAGCCGCCTTTAGCTTAGCGGTGGTGACGTGAAGTCATGTGACCGTGCTGTAGTTCCTTTATAGCCCAACATTAGCCGCCTTTAGCTTAGCGGTGGTGACGTGAAGTCATGTGACCGTGCTGTAGTTCCTTTATAGCCCAACATTAGCCTCCTTTAGCTTAGCGGTGGTGAAGTGAAGTCATGTGACCGTGCTGTAGTCCTTTATAGCCCAACATTAGCCGCCTTTAGCTTAGCGGTGGTGACGTGAAGTCATGTGACCGTGCTGTAGTCCCTTTATAGCCCAACATTAGCCTCCTTTAGCTTAGCGGTGGTGACGTGAAGTCATGTGACCGTGCTGTAGTTCCTTTATAGCCCAACATTAGCCACCTTTAGCTTAGCGGTGGTGACGTGAAGTCATGTGACCGTGCTGTAGTTCCTTTATAGCCCAACATTAGCCTCCTTTAGCTTAGCGGTGGTGACGTGAAGTCATGTGACCGTGCTGTAGTTCCTTTATAGCCCAACATTAGCTGCCTTTAGCTTAGCGGTGGTGACGTGAAGTCATGTGACCGTGCTGTAGTTCCTTTATAGCCCAACATTAGCCTCCTTTAGCTTAGCGGTGGTGACGTGAAGTCATGTGACCGTGCTGTAGTTCCTTTATAGCCCAACATTAGCCTCCTTTAGCTTAGCGGTGGTGACGTGAAGTCATGTGACCGTGCTGTAGTTCCTTTATAGCCCAACATTAGCTGCCTTTAGCTTAGCGGTGGTGACGTGAAGTCATGTGACCGTGCTGTAGTTCCTTTATAGTCCCAACATTAGCTGCCTTTAGCTTAGCGGTGGTGACGTGAAGTCATGTGACCGTGCTGTAGTTCCTTTATAGCCCAACATTAGCCTCCTTTAGCTTAGCGGAGGTGACGTGAAGTCATGTGACCGTGCTGTAGTTCCTTTATAGTCCCAACATTAGCCTCCTTTAGCTTAGCGGAGGTGACGTGAAGTCATGTGACCGTGCTGTAGTTCCTTTATAGCCCAACATTAGCCTCCTTTAGCTTAGCGGAGGTGACGTGAAGTCATGTGACCGTGCTGTAGTTCCTTTATAGCCCAACATTAGCCTCCTTTAGCTTAGCGGTGGTGACGTGAAGTCATGTGACCGTGCTGTAGTTCCTTTATAGCCCAACATTAGCCACCTTTAGCTTAGCGGTGGAGACGTGAAGTCATGTGACCGTGCTGCAGTTCCTTTATAGCCCAACATTAGCCTCCTTTAGCTTAGCGGTGGTGACGTGAAGTCATGTGACCGTGCTGTAGTTCCTCTATAGCCCAACATTAGCCGCCTTTAGCTTAGACAGTTAGCTTAGCACAATGACTGTAAACACAGGGATAGAGCTAGCCTGCCTCCAAGTAAAATATAAGAACTTTTTTAGGAATAAGAATGAAAACGGGTTAATTTAAGGTCCAAAGAGAGACTGCAGGAAGAAGAAG
The DNA here is from genome assembly GCA_036324595.1 of Champsocephalus gunnari. Classification (NCBI taxonomy): domain Eukaryota; kingdom Metazoa; phylum Chordata; class Actinopteri; order Perciformes; family Channichthyidae; genus Champsocephalus; species Champsocephalus gunnari. Next base: position 1,970,245 of record CM070448.1, on the reverse strand, counting down.
GAGGAGGAGATCTTCCAGTTGAATCTTACCAAACGGAGAGAGGGAGCACTCCCCCTGGAACTGACCTGAAAACAAATTCAAAGTTATCTTCTCAAGTTTTAAACGCAGAGAACACTCTTCTTCGTTGGTGTTATTGCAACACATCTTCAAATCAGGTACAGCGCTAATTGGTCAAACACCTCTTTAATTAATTTAATTAGCACTTTAAGTTCACAATGTGGATGAATTGAACCCCTGTGTTTAATGAAGTGACATGAGAACACACTGGTGAGGGGGTGAGATGCGTGTGTGTGTGTGTGTGTGTGTATACCTGAGTGTCCTGTGGCCAGTATGTGAGGATCAGTGTTGAGAACATCAGAAAGATCCAACAGAGCTTCCTCAGTCATGGCTGGATGATCACACACACACACACACACACACACACACACACACACACACACACACACACACACACACACACACACACACACACACACACACACACACACACACACACACACACACACACCACACACACACACACACACACACACACACACACACACACACACACACACACACACACACACACACACACACACACACACACACACACACACACACACACACACACACACACACACACACACACACACACACACACACACACACACACACACACACACACACACACACACACACACACACACACACACACACACACGAGTCATAATGTAAATCATACACGGATGAAAAATTAGGAAATGCAAATGTGATGAGTCGGCATTATGAGTCCTAAACCCCCGCCATTAAGACATTAATAAGATTTAAAATGTATTTAGACTCACGCAGCGATCCCTGCTTCTTCGTCAACATGGCGGCGAGGGGCAGGCTGGAGGGGGCGGGGCCTTGTATAAAGGGGGCAGGGCCTTTCACGTCTGTCGAAGCTCCTGATTGGCCGACGGCTGCAGCCTCCTGCCTCCTTTCTACTTGGCGACTCTGATCCAGGAGAATCCGACCGAAGAACGCCTCCTGCACATGGGGAGCAGCCAATCAGAACGCTGGGATTCATGGAGTGTGTGTGTGTGTGTGTGTGTGTGTGTGTGTGTGTGTGTGTGTGTTACCTGGAGATAAGAAGGGAACTCCTCCTCCAGTTTCGTCTTCTTCTTCCTATACCTTTTCTTCACCTTCTCCATGCTCTGGTCAGCAGCCGGTGCCGTCTCCATGGAAACGTCTTTAAGCAGAGGATCAATATATATATTAGACAGACCATAATGACCTCTCTCTCTCTCTCCTACAGGTGCTACAGGTACAGGTGTCTCACCTTCATCGCCCCCTGGAAGCCTCTCAGATGAATCTTTTCTGCACAGCTTGATTCTGCTCGGACCAGATTTTCCTCCACGCTGACGAACCATGAAACCCCCGATACCTGAGGGACAGACAGGTGGAGGTGAGACAGGTAAAGAGACAGGTGGAGGGGAGACAGGTAAAGAGACAGGTGGAGGTGAGACAGGTAAAAGAGACAGGTGGAGGTGAGACAGGTAAAGAGACAGGTGGAGGGGAGACAGGTAAAGAGACAGGTGGAGGTGAGACAGGTAAAAGAGACAGGTGGAGGTGAGACAGGTAAAGAGACAGGTGGAGGTGAGACAGGTAAAGAGACAGGTGGAGGGGAGACAGGTGGAGGTGAGACAGGTAAAGAGGCAGGTGGAGGGGAGACAGGTAAAAGAGACAGGTGGAGGTGAGACAGGTGGAGGTGAGACAGGTGGAGGTGAGACAGGTAAAGAGACAGGTGGAGGGGAGACAGGTAAAGAGACAGGTGGAGATGAGACAGGTAAAAGAGACAGGTGGAGCTGAGACAGGTAAAGAGACAGGTGGAGGGGAGACAGGTAAAGGAGACAGGTGGAGGGGAGACAGGTAAAGAGACAGGTGGAGGGGAGACAGGTGGAGGTGAGACAGGTAAAGAGACAGGTGGAGGTGAGACAGGTAAAGAGACAGGTGGAGGTGAGACAGGTGGAGGTGAGACAGGTAAAGAGACAGGTGGAGGTGAGACAGGTAAAGAGACAGGTGGAGGTGAGACAGGTAAAGGAGACAGGTGGAGGGGAGACAGGTAAAGAGACAGGTGGAGGGGAGACAGGTAAAGAGACAGGTGGAGGTGAGACAGGTAAAGAGACAGGTGGAGGTGAGACAGGTAAAGAGGCAGGTGGAGGGGAGACAGGTAAAGAGACAGGTGGAGGGGAGACAGGTAAAGAGACAGGTGGAGGTGAGACAGGTGGAGGTGAGACAGGTAAAGAGACAGGTGGAGGTGAGACAGGTAAAGAGACAGGTGGAGGTGAGACAGGTAAAGAGGCAGGTGGAGGGGAGACAGGTAAAGAGACAGGTGGAGGTGAGACAGGTAAAGAGACAGGTGGAGGGGAGACAGGTTAAAGAGACAGGTGGAGGGGAGACAGGTTAAAGAGACAGGTGGAGGGGAGACAGGTGGAGGTGAGACAGGTAAAGAGACAGGTGGAGGTGAGACAGGTAAAGAGACAGGTGGAGGTGAGACAGGTGGAGGGGAGACAGGTAAAGAGACAGGTGGAGGTGAGACAGGTGGAGGGGAGACAGGTAAAGAGACAGGTGGAGGTGAGACAGGTAAAGAGACAGGTGGAGGTGAGACAGGTAAAGAGACAGGTGGAGGTGAGACAGGTGGAGGTGAGACAGGTAAAGAGACAGGTGGAGGTGAGACAGGTAAAGAGACAGGTGGAGGGGAGACAGGTGGAGGTGAGACAGGTGGAGGGGAGACAGGTGGAGGTGAGACAGGTGGAGGTGAGACAGGTAAAGAGACAGGTGGAGGTGAGACAGGTAAAGAGACAGGTGGAGGTGAGACAGGTAAAGAGACAGGTGGAGGTGAGACAGGTAAAGAGACAGGTGGAGGTGAGACAGGTAAAGAGACAGGTGGAGGGGAGACAGGTAAAGAGACAGGTGGAGGTGAGACAGGTAAAGAGACAGGTGGAGGGGAGACAGGTAAAGAGACAGGTGGAGGTGAGACAGGTAAAGAGACAGGTGGAGGGGAGACAGGTTAAAGAGACAGGTGGAGGGGAGACAGGTGGAGGTGAGACAGGTGGAGGTGAGACAGGTAAAGAGACAGGTGGAGGTGAGACAGGTGGAGGGGAGACAGGTAAAGAGACAGGTGGAGGTGAGACAGGTGGAGGGGAGACAGGTAAAGAGACAGGTGGAGGTGAGACAGGTAAAGAGACAGGTGGAGGTGAGACAGGTAAAGAGACAGGTGGAGGTGAGACAGGTGGAGGTGAGACAGGTAAAGAGACAGGTGGAGGTGAGACAGGTAAAGAGACAGGTGGAGGGGAGACAGGTGGAGGTGAGACAGGTGGAGGGGAGACAGGTGGAGGTGAGACAGGTGGAGGGGAGACAGGTAAAGAGACAGGTGGAGGTGAGACAGGTAAAGAGACAGGTGGAGGTGAGACAGGTAAAGAGACAGGTGGAGGTGAGACAGGTAAAGAGACAGGTGGAGAGGAGACAGGTGGAGGTGAGACAGGTAAAGAGACAGGTGGAGGTGAGACAGGTAAAGAGACAGGTGGAGGTGAGACAGGTAAAGAGACAGGTGGAGGGGAGACAGGTAAAGAGACAGGTGGAGGGGAGACAGGTGGAGGTGAGACAGGTAAAGAGACAGGTGGAGGTGAGACAGGTAAAGAGACAGGTGGAGAGGAGACAGGTGGAGGTGAGACAGGTAAAGAGACAGGTGGAGGGGAGACAGGTAAAGAGACAGGTGGAGGGGAGACAGGTAAAGAGACAGGTGGAGGTGAGACAGGTAAAGAGACAGGTGGAGGTGAGACAGGTGGAGGGGAGACAGGTAAAGAGACAGGTGGAGGGGAGACAGGTGGAGGGGAGACAGGTGGAGGTGAGACAGGTGTTCTATCCTCCTCTCACCTGGCCTGTAGGGCTTCCTCTTCCTCTTCTTTTCAGCAAGCTCCGCCTCCTTGGTGGCATAATCGTCGTGGGCGTGGTCTCGCTCGGGGGAGGAGTCAGATTTCATCTCGCACTCGAGCTCGCCTACAGGAGAAGCGGGGACACGTGATGTCAGAGAGAGGGTCCCCACAGGTACATTATAAGGTGTGTGAGTGTGTGTGACCTCTGACCTCTGTTGGGGTCGTGCTCAGTGGGGGGGTCGGGGGTCTGCATGACGGACACACTGTTCTGATTGATGATCCTCAGCTTCAGCTTGGGTTTACACCTGTGAGAGGAAACAGCTGATAAACACCTGGCTCAGGTAAGGTAGGGTAGTAAGGTAGGGTAGTAAGGAAAGGTAAGAAGGTAAGGTAGTAAGGTAAGGTAGTAAGGTAAGGTAAGGTAAGGTGAGGTGAGGTAGTAAGGTGAGGTGAGGTAAGGTAAGGTGGTGAGGTGAGGTAGTAAGGTTATGAGCAGTGTTATGGATCAGGTGGAGCAGTGTTATGGATCAGGTGGAGCAGTGTTATGGATCAGGTGGAGCAGTGTTATGGAGCAGGTGGAGCAGTGTTATGGAGCAGGTGGAGCAGTGTTATGGAGCAGGTGGAGCAGTGTTATGGATCAGGTGGAGCAGTGTTATGATCAGGTGGAGCAGTGTTATGATCAGGTGGAGCAGTGTTATGGATCAGGTGGAGCAGTGTTATGATCAGGTGGAGCAGTGTTATGGATCAGGTGGAGCAGTGTTATGGATCAGGTGGAGCAGTGTTATGGATCAGGTGGAGCAGTGTTATGGATCAGTTGGAGCAGTGTTATGATCAGGTGGAGCAGGGTTACGGATCAGGTGGAGCAGTGTTACGGATCAGGTGGAGCAGTGTTACGGATCAGGTGGAGCAGTGTTACGGATCAGGTGGAGCAGTGTTACGGATCAGGTGGGGCAGTGTTACGGATCAGGTGGGGCAGTGTTACGGATCAGGTGGAGCAGTGTTACGGATCAGGTGGAGCAGTGTTACGGATCAGGTGGAGCAGTGTTACGGATCAGGTGGAGCAGTGTTACGGATCAGGTGGAGCAGTGTTACGGATCAGGTGGGGCAGTGTTACGGATCAGGTGGAGCAGTGTTACGGATCAGGTGGAGCAGTGTTACGGATCAGGTGGAGCTGTGTTACGGATCAGGTGGAGCGGTGTTACGGATCAGGTGGAGCGGTGTTACGGATCAGGTGGAGCAGTGTTATGGAGCAGGTGGAGCAGTGTTACGGATCAGGTGGAGCAGTGTTATAGATCAGGTGGTGTTATGGATCAGGTGGTGTTATGGATCAGGTGGAGCAGTGTTATGGATCAGGTGGAGCAGTGTTATAGATCAGGTGGAGCAGTGTTATGGATCAGGTGGAGCAGTGTTACAGATCAGGTGGAGCAGTGTTACGGATCAGGTGGAGCAGTGTTACGGATCAGGTGGAGCAGTGTTATGGATCAGGTGGAGCAGTGTTATGGATCAGGTGGAGCAGTGTTATGGATCAGGTGGTGTTATGGATCAGGTGGAGCAGTGTTACGGATCAGGTGGAGCAGTGTTATGGATCAGGTGGAGCAGTGTTATAGATCAGGTGGAGCAGTGTTATGGATCAGGTGGTGTTATGGATCAGGTGGAGCAGTGTTATGGATCAGGTGGAGCAGTGTTATAGATCAGGTGGAGCAGTGTTATGGATCAGGTGGAGCAGTGTTACAGATCAGGTGGAGCAGTGTTACAGATCAGGTGGAGCAGTGTTACGGATCAGGTGGAGCAGTGTTATGGATCAGGTGGAGCAGTGTTATGGATCAGGTGGAGCAGTGTTATAGATCAGGTGGAGCAGTGTTCAGGTGGAGGATCACCTGGTGTACCTGCGGGGGGAGGTGAGCGGCTCCACCAGAGACTGCAGGTGGGACAGACCGGACTCTGTGAGACACACTCCGTCCTGAGAGTACGTCTTCCTCTCTATACACACACACACACACACACACACACACACACACACACTTAATATCAGACATAGTTCACAGCTTTAAAATATGCTGTTTATAATAAATATACTGACCCGGTTCCCTGATCCTGGAGATGATCTGAGTCATGCAGGGGGTATCAAAACTCTCTGACTTCCCTGAAACACACACACGCACACACACACACACACACACACACACACACACACACACACACACAATTAGATATCAATTAAAATGTATTGTAGAAACAGATTACATTTAAATGTAATATATATAAAGATAATACACTGAATCCTCACCGAAGGGTCCGCGGCCGTGAGTCCTGCACAGCGAACATTCGAAGCCTTCGTCAGCGGTGATTTCCACGTCTTCTTCAGAGTGGAGACCCTGACACACAGAGTGCACCCACCTACACACACACACACACACACACACACATATTTATTAAATATAACAAAAGACAAACTTTGGCCATTGATCAGGTTCTCTATTTCCTAAAGCTTATAGTAACGTGTGTGTGTGTGTGTGTGAGTGTGTGTGAGTGTGTGTGTGTGTGTGTGTGTGTACCGGTCACACTGGCTGCACTGCAGGATGAGCTCGTCCTGGTGGTAGAGTCTCTGGCACAGAGGGCAGCTCCTCAGACTGGAGCAGGGTCCACACAGACTGAAGTTATTCTGCCAATCACAGCGCAGCCCGGGGGAGGAGGAGCCACACTGCACACACCACACACACCTGGGGAGAGAACACACACACACACACACACACACACACACTGTTAGAGAGGAGGAGCCACACCACAAACACCTGGGGAGAGAACACACACACACACACACACACTGCTAGAGAGGAGGATCCACACCACACACCCTGAGGACAGAACACACACACACACACACACACACACACACACACACACACACACACAGTTAGAGAGGAGGATCCACACCACACACACCTGGGGAGAGAACACACACACACACTGTTAGAGAGGAGGAGCCACACCACACACACCTGAGGAGAGAACACACACACACACACACACACACACTGTTAGAGAGGAGGATCCACACCACACACACCTGGGGAGAGAACACACACACTGTTAGAGAGGTGGAGCCACACCACACACCTGAGGACAGAACACACACACACACACACTGTTAGAGAGGAGGAGCCACACCACACACACCTGAGGAGAGAACACACACACACACACACACACACACACACACACACACACACACACACACACACACACACACACACACACACACACACACACACACACACACACACCACACACACACACACACACACACACACCACACACACACACACACCACACACACACACACACACACACAACACACACACACACACAACACACACACACACACGCTGTTAGAGGGGAGGAGCCACAGACTTGTTTTGATTGACAGCTGCACCCACCACTTGCACTTCCAGGCCCCCTTGGGCACGGTGCCCAGCGGGGGGTCCAGGCAGTACGTGTGGTAGCTGATGTCGCAGTCGTCGCACAGCAGGAGGCGCCCCGGGTCGCTCGCCTCGCCGCACGCCTCACACACCGTGCACTCCAGACAGCGCCAGCCTTTGGTCAGAACCACCCGCGTTATCTGGGGGAGAAGTACACACATCCTGTACTCAGGTACAAGTACACACATCCTGTACTCAGGTACAAGTACACACATCCTGTACTCAGGTACAAGTACACACATCCTGTACTCAGGTACAAGTACACACATCCTTTACTCAGGTACAAGTACACACATCCTGTACTCAAGTAGAAGTACACACATCCTTTCCTCAAGGAGAAGTACACACATCCTTTCCTCAAGTAGAAGTACACACATCCTTTCCTCAGGTAGAAGTACACACATCCTTTCCTCAAGGAGAAGTACACACATCCTTTCCTCAGGTAGAAGTACACACATCCTTTACTCAGGTAGAAGTACACACATCCTTTCCTCAGGTAGAAGTACACACATCCTGTACTCAGGTAGAAGTACACACATCCTGTACTCAAGTAGAAGTACACACATCCTTTCCTCAAGGAGAAGTACACACATCCTTTCCTCAAGTAGAAGTACACACATCCTTTCCTCAGGTAGAAGTACACACATCCTGTACTCAAGTAGAAGTACACACATCCTTTCCTCAAGGAGAAGTACACACATCCTTTCCTCAAGTAGAAGTACACACATCCTTTCCTCAGGTAGAAGTACACACATCCTTTCCTCAAGGAGAAGTACACACATCCTTTCCTCAGGTAGAAGTACACACATCCTTTACTCAGGTAGAAGTACACACATCCTTTCCTCAGGTAGAAGTACACACATCCTTACTCAGGTAGAAGTACACACATCCTTACTCAAGTAGAAGTACACACATCCTTTCCTCAAGGAGAAGTACACACATCCTTTCCTCAAGTAGAAGTACACACATCCTTTCCTCAGGTAGAAGTACACACATCCTTTCCTCAAGGAGAAGTACACACATCCTTTCCTCAAGGAGAAGTACACACATCCTTTCCTCAGGTAGAAGTACACACATCCTTTCCTCAAGTAGAAGTACACACATCCTTTACTCAAGTAGAAGTACACACATCCTTTCCTCAAGGAGAAGTACACACATCCTTTCCTCAGGTAGAAGTACACACATCCTTTCCTCAAGTAGAAGTACACACATCCTTTCCTCAAGGAGAAGTACACACATCCTTTCCTCAAGTAGAAGTACACACATCCTTTCCTCAAGGAGAAGTACACACATCCTTTCCTCAAGTAGAAGTACACACATCCTTTCCTCAAGTAGAAGTACACACATCCTTTACTCAAGTAGAAGTACACACATCCTTTCCTCAAGTAGAAGTACACACATCCTTTACTCAAGTAGAAGTACACACATCCTTTACTCAAGTAGAAGTACACACATCCTTTCCTCAAGTAGAAGTACACACATCCTTTCCTCAAGTAGAAGTACACACATCCTTTCCTCAAGTAGAAGTACACACATCCTTTACTCAAGTAGAAGTACACACATCCTTTCCTCAAGGAGAAGTACACACATCCTTTCCTCAGGTAGAAGTACACACATCCTTTCCTCAAGTAGAAGTACACACATCCTTTCCTCAAGGAGAAGTACACACATCCTTTCCTCAAGTAGAAGTACACACATCCTTTCCTCAAGTAGAAGTACACACATCCTTTCCTCAAGGAGAAGTACACACATCCTTTCCTCAAGTAGAAGTACACACATCCTTTCCTCAAGTAGAAGTACACACATCCTTTACTCAAGTAGAAGTACACACATCCTTTCCTCATGTAGAAGTACACACATCCTTTACTCAAGTAGAAGTACACACATCCTTTCCTCAGGTAGAAGTACACACATCCTTTCCTCAAGTAGAAGTACACACATCCTTTACTCAAGTAGAAGTACACACATCCTTTCCTCATGTAGAAGTACACACATCCTTTACTCATGTAGAAGTACACACATCCTTTCCTCAAGTAGAAGTACACACATCCTTTCCTCATGTAGAAGTACACACATCCTTTACTCAAGTAGAAGTACACACATCCTTTCCTCAGGTAGAAGTACACACATCCTTTCCT